>VDFB02150309.1:0-16546 GCA_007258455.2 Sequoia sempervirens | reverse complement strand
TATCATGTCGAACAATTGTTTGAGATCATTCTTTGTTGCATCAATATGTGGAGAACTCCCTCTGATGATCAGATTGTCAACATAAATGTAATCAATATTACAATCTCTCCCTTGCTCTTTAACATAGAGTTTGGGATCATAAGGACTCATGATGAATCCATGACTAAGGAGATGCTCATCGATCTTGATGTACCAAGCTCAAGGAGCTTGTTTAAGACCGTAGAGGTATTTGACAAGTTTGCATACTTTTTGCTAATGGCCAGGTGCAACATATCCCTCAAGTTGAGTCATGTAGACTTCTCCCTTGAGATCTCCATTGAGAAAGGCACCCTTGATGTCCATTTGATGAATTTCCAACCAAACTATGCTACCATTTACCAAGACCATACGAATAGTCTTGATCTTTTTTTTAGGCGTGAAAATTTCATCATAGTCAATACCTTCATTTTGTGCATAACCCTTAGCCACAAGTTGGACCTTGTACTTATCAATGCTACTTTCTACCTTATACTTGATTTTAAAAACCCATTTGCATCCAATAACCTTCCTCCCTAGTGGTGCCTATAGAAAAATATCTGATTAGTTCACACACTTATTAGATTGCCTTCTATATTTTTATTTTACTAAAAATTATAAACTAGAAAATAATCTCTAATAAAAAATATGACATGTAAAAAACACTTGTTTATTGAAATATAATGAAGCGATTAGAAACAAAAACTAGAGTTACATTTTATCACTATTCACATCATAGTCATATTAGAAGCATACTCATAAAGTAAATGGTTTCTTCTTTATTTTTATGATTAAAAAGCAAAATAACTATTTCTTGTAGGCATTGATTACACTAAAAGGATTGTATCTATGTGAACTTAATTTTGATTGACATTTAAGGCTACTCTTTGTGAAACTATATTTGTAGGATGTGAAAATGTCCCAAGATGACCAAGATGACCAAGATGGACTGCTTTGACATTCAAGTTGCTTTCCCTTCTTTGCTACGAGGGCCTAATTGTCTTGGGAGTTTGAAGGCTCACCATGTAAAAGCCTTCTAAAAAGGAAATAGATAAGGAAATATCCAACATTCCTTCTCAAGATGACCCATCCTTCAATAGGATCTACTGCTAATGCAAGTCTTGGATCAAATTGGGGTGGCTAGAAATATTGAGAAATAAAAAATATGGGCACATTATTAATGGGGGAGTTCCTTAACAAGTCTAGGCCTATATATTTAGTAATCAACTCTCTCATGGGAGAGATTCTGGATAATATAGAATCCCCTACTACAAGCCTAATTGTTTCTATTGAGGCTCCAAAGTAGCCTTCTCACCATTCTCCATTTCTCTCTCATCATTTCTTGATTACCTCTCTACCTCAAAAGACCATCTCATCACCTACTCCTTTTAATCCAACTCCCACTCCATCTCCACCATATCAATTTCATCTAACTAAAACACAAGATGTAGCTATAAGTGATTGCAAATACAAAGAAGAATATGTTAGAAAGGGGTTGAAAGTATAGTAAAATGGAAAAGGAAAATTGTTCAAGTTGTCTTTTATCCATAATTTTTCAACTTTATGCTTGTAGAAATTATGAACCACAAAAATAATGGATTATGCTACTTACATTCAAATTAAATGACAATATAAAAGAGATGAAAATCATGCAAAGTGAACAACCTTTTATTCTAGAAATCCCCCAATGAGGGGAAAACTAGGTTTGGAAATGGAACTCCACTTTATTGTAACATATTAAGAAATTCTGTTGGGAAACCAAACTAATCATCGTGCCGAGGCCAAAGCAACTTACATCAACATCAAAGCAGTGTTTGCTCGGGGTGTTAGAAACGTGTGGATTGAGGGTGACTCACTCAATATAGTGAGGTGTCTGCAAGGTACTTAGAAGTCAAGTTGGATGATTGAATCACTTATCAATGATTCCATAATTATGATAAGATCATTCGATGAGGTATGTATATCACATACCTATAGGGAAGGGAATTCCTTGGTGATTTCTTTTGCCAATGAAGTTGTTAACCTAATGAGTTTCAAGACATGGTTAAGAGTACTCCTCTCTTCCCAAGAGGGCTAAGTTATTATTACAAAATGACAGCTAGCCATTATTGTTTTGTAGGGGGTGATCAAATTTTAATTATTTCCCTCCTTATTACACATTTTATGGGTATTTTTTTCCCATTATTGAGGCCTTTTGTATATCCAAACACTTTTGTAAATTATGGTTCATGGTGATTGTTCTTGCAAGCGTAAATATGGGTGGGGAATATAGGAGTAGGCTTGAGCCCATTTCCTGCAATAAATGAAAGAATAAGCCAAAGGTTTGGAGGATTATGGAGAACGGGAATTTCATGTCATATATGGAAAGGATTCATGGTTTTGACCATGAAGCCTTTGATCAGTTTGTTCGAAGTTGGCACAATAGGTGTCTGAAGGTGAATGGGGCTAAATTCCACATCAATGAAAACTTCATAGCTTTTATAACGAGCTTGCTAACTGAGGGGCGCAAGTTTCACAAGGAAAGGAAGGGCAATGATGATGCAATGGACCAATTTTTCAAGGAAAATGAGAAGGATGACTTGGTTAAACTTCCATCCTAGGGATACGATAGACTCTCCCTTAAGCGCATTTGGGTAGATGTGGCTAAAGTTGTGATGAGGTATGTCACCCTTGACGACCGTTTCTTTGCAATTTTAGGGTATCACTTTACCCTTCTCAATTATTTTAAGCATAACCTACATGTTTCCTTCCCGTTCTTCCTCCTTACTTCCTTGGAGGTTTCAGTTTATGCCCACCTTAAAAATCACCAAAACTCGGTTCTTCATGGACTCACCTTGCTCATCATGAAGCATGTTAGGGCCAACACCCCAACAAAGGCTATCATAGGTAAAGATAAGGCCAATTTATCTAATTTACCATCTTTTGGGTTGAACACTAAGGGCGCTGGGGATGAGGATTGGAAAGTGGAACAAGGATGTTGTTGAGGTTTCGTCCTCTCTGTTAGATTCTCCCAGTAAGAAGTAGAAGAGGGGGGTACTAAAAAAGAAGGTTCCCACCAAAAAGCTAAAAATCTAGGGGTCAAATTCTGGCAAGTCCGAGTCTGGTGAGGAAGTCGATGTGCAACTGAAAGGCGAGCAACGAAGGTGCTAAGGTGTAGAGGTCAAAATATGATGGTTTTGAGAAGGGAGGGGAGGAGGGTACCCATTCTCAATAGGTGAAGGACCAAGCTGACACTGGTAGAAATGTTTCCTTGGACATGGAGGACTCCCCTTCCCACCAACTCTCTCATTAGGATGTTCTAGCTAGTAAAGGCAATGACAAAGCTATGGAAATGGTGGTTAAGGAACCGAAACCTGAAATGTCTAAATATGTAGACAATGTCCATCCCCTCTTGAAGAATTTTTCCTACCTGGATTAGGATAATACCTCAATGTTGGAGCTTCTGGATATGGCTATAAATGGGGCCACCTACAATTTCAAACTAGCTAAATGGGTGATGAAAGAATTCAATAAGGTGAACATAAAGACTAGGGGTCTGAAGGAGAACTTTGCTAATCAACCCAAAGGTGCAACCTCAAACTTGCTCATTGAGAGATTGGTTGATTTGAAAAGCTCATTTCGGATTTTAAATTAGAATGTGAGCTGCATTTAAGATATGGATGGTAAAATCAAGGAAATTCATGCAAACATCCAAAAGCTTATGCAGATTAGTCATATGTCGATCAAAAACAACATGGACTCCCTCAAAGTGTTAATGGATAAAATCAACCAACTTAGGGAGGATCAAAATTACTTTGTTGAATTGCATGAGAAGGAAAAGGCTACCAAGGATGAGATTAAGAGCCCTAGTACTAGGACTAGGGGTAGTTTGAGGAAAACATTTGAAGAAGAGAAAATAGAATTACTATCTATGGTTAATATGCATTATAACCAAGAGCTCAAGGTAGCAAAAACCTTGAAAAATCTAAAATAATTCCTTTGCATCTTGTCTAGTTTTCTATCTGTTGGGTTGATGTGTTTGAGCTATTGGTTGGTTGCTGATTTAATTGTTTCATGTTACGTATCAACAACATTTTTTTGTGATTCGATGTAAAGGGTTTTGAATCCCTTCAAAACCTATTTTTTCCTATTAATCAAAACATATTAAAAATTTGACAAGTTCCAAAAGATGTGGATGATATCTACCCCTTGTTCCACTTAAATGAGATGGTAAGATTGTGAATTGCAATTTTCCCCTTGCTCTACTATGCATACACAATTCTCAAGAGTAACTTCTAGCTACAATTTGGAATCCTACTCCAATATTTACAACTTCACTCTTCATCAAATTAATGCAAAAAAGAATTTGAAGAGAAAAAAGAATTACTGTCTATGGTTAATATGCACTATAACCAAGAGCTCAAGGTAGCAAACACCTTGATAAATCTAAAATAGTTCCTTTGCATCTTGTCTGGTTTTCTATCTATTAGGTTGTTGTTGGTTGGCTATTGATTTATTTTTTTCATGTTTCATATTAGCAACATTTTGTTGTGATTCAATGTAAAGGGTTTTGAATCCCTTCAAAACCTGTTTTTTCCTATTAATCAAAACATATTAAGAAATTGGCAAGTGCCAAAAGATGTGGATGCTATCTACCCCTTGTCCAACTCAAATGAGATGGTAAGATTGTGAATTGCAATTTTCCCCTTGCTCTACTATGCATACACAATTGCCAAGACTAACTTCTAGCTACAATTTGGAATCCTACTCCAATATCTACAACTTCACTCTTCCTCAAATTAATGCAAAATGCCATCCATCTTTATATATAATGTTGAAGCATTTCTCTTGGGCCCTATAAGGATCCTCTCAAAGGTGGAAGTTGAAAGGACACCTTGTCATTTTATATTCCAATTTTCATCTATTGAGAGTTAAAACTTTAGGTGCAACTTTTGTCCCTACCTTGTATATTTATGGGTATTTTTGTTGCTAAAGTGTCCCCGCCGCCCTCCCCCCGCCTCCCCTCTTAGATTTTACTCTTGGAACTTTTATCAATCACATCTCCCTTAAAGAAACTTTTGGTCCCACAAAAAGTATTTTTGCGACATCAAAAAATGAAAATAAAAAAATCTTGCCATTTGTAAGATCTTTGTGTGTAACAACTTTAACAATTTCTATTGTGCTAAAACTTCAATGGCTACAATCTCTTGTGATGTTCAAGGCATGCTATAATTGTTCCAATAGGTTAGGAACAATATTAAAAAAAATTCCTCCCTACTTGCTATACAACAAGTAGTACAAATTTATATGTTACAATGGAAACATTGCCATGATAACTAATATGTTACAACTTGACCAAATTGTTGTTATATGCTCCTACAAATGTCCAAAATATTTTTAACTGCTCTAATAGCAAATTGATATGTAATTTGTCAGCTCTATATTTGTAGAACTTAAGAACCACATAAAATAATGGATTGTGGGTACTTACATTCAAATTAAATGATAGTTCAAGAGGGAAGAACATAATGCAAAGTGAACATATTTTTATTTTGAAAAAATTTCAATAAGAGAATAACTAATTCTAGTAGTGACAATTACACTTCTACCATAATATATTAAGAAATCGTCAAGTACAATGAATAACTTAATAGATGTGAATTTACCCTTGCTCAACTATAATAAGATGCTAAGATTATTGATTGTAATTTACCCTTTCCTCCCCTAATTGGATACATAATTTACATGTTTGAAATTGTACTTCAATATGTACAACTTTATTCTTCCTCTCATCAATATAAAATGTTCTCACCACCTCTACATATAATGTTGAAACATCCCCTCGGGCCCTAAAAGAATCTTCTTGAAAGTGGATGTGGAAAGTTTTATTTATCATTTCATATCTCAATTTTCACCAGTCAAAACTGCAGAAGCAGATTCCTCCCACACAATCAGATTCAACCCTGAAAATTTATGATTGTTTTTATTGTTGACGTGTTCCTTTTTTCATAGTTTCTGAATCTATTATGAATCAGCTTCCCTAACTTTGAATGCAGTTTCCTCTCTATAACAAAAGCCTATGGCAAGAAAAGCTAAAGGGTAAACTATGTTAAGAAAATATGAGCGGGGAATAGTGTATTCTCAAACAACAATTCTACCTAGTTCACTCAACACAATGGACTTTGCCCACAAACTACTTTGCCTTTTTATTTATAAGAGGCGGTTCACTTACTACAATGTCAGATCATAATAGACAACATAAAAATATCTGATTAGTTAACACGCTTATTAGACTGCCTACAACAAATAACTGTACTCTGTATCTAAGGGAGTCTATAGCCTTCTATATTTTTATTTAACTGCACTCTGTATCTAAGGGAGTCTATAGCCTTAAACTAGAAAACAATCTTTAATAAAAAATATGACTATGTAAAAAACACAACTTGCCTATTGAAATATAATGAAGCGATTAGAAACAAAAACTAGAGTTATAGTCAGATTAGAAGCATACTCATAAAGTAAATGGATTCTTCTATATTTTTATGATTAAAAATGAAATAACTATTTCTTGTAGGCATTGATTACACTAAAAGGATTGTATTTGTGTGAACTTAATTCTGATTGACATTTACGTTTACTCTTTGTGAAACTATATTTGTAGGATGTGAAAATGTCCCAAGATGACCAAGATGGGACTTATAAGTCGCCTTTACTTCTGTGATGCACTTTGCAAGATTCCCTCTCCAGATGTTTATTGTCAGCACAAAGAGACTTCCATTTTGTAGCTCTTCTTCAATATTCTATTCTGAACTCGCCCATAATTTTAGTCGTTGTGTTCACCATCTCCATATTGGAAGGGAAGCGGAACAGATTTGAATGCTCTGTATTTCCCAACATTGTTGAGGTGTTCGTTTTCTAACCTGCTCAAGAGATGAGATAAAATATGCGTTTCATTGTTAAATGTTCCAAGTCAAAAGCCGTATCATCTAGCAGAGAAAATTTAAGTAAATAGAAGACGTGATTGCAGACCTGAAGAAATTCCATATCCCACGACGGACAATCTCTAAACAAGCAAAAATAGTAACTGTGACTTTGTAGTGTAAACCTGGTATCTGAAATCTCAGTACAGATTGCATCCAAGCAAACCTCAAGAACACATTTACAATCTGAAGCTTCCAAAGTTAGTCATGCGCTATAACTTGAGTTTGAAAAATCATAACTGCTTTGCTACTAAACCCAAAGCAAATGTCCATATACAAAACTTTCTTCAAGCAATCAAATGAAGCGCAGAATGAAATATCTACCTAATTGAAGAAAATTACAATTAAAAAAATAACAGCCAAAATATGTTATAATTAATGCTTGTAAATTGTAATGTTAGGTTACATGCCTTCCAACTTCAGCCGATCTAAAATAGGATAATAAATAAATTCTCAAGTAAACCCACCAACCGTTAGTTCAATAGCTTAGTAGAAAGCTAACATTTACCGAAACTCATGATTATTTTCTTCATTTTGAGCTGGTGACACTCAGGCTCAAACTTTGCGTCATATTTCTTACATTTGTCAAGATTACAACATCGGCCGCTAAGAGAGTTTCCCTAATTCAACCACATTTTGCCACCCCTAGAAAGTGTTTATGCGAAGGTTGCATCTGACGTGCAGGCAATCCGGCCGACTTGGGGAATTTGCAAAATTCACAGACAACAGGGGTTTAATACACCTTCCTGCCTGCGAGTAATAAAAGCTCATGCTGTCACTAATGTGTACTTATGACAGATTAGAAACTCTGATTTGATAATACGCTTTTAGTTATATCAAAACCTTGGGAGCCCTCAAAGAAGAAAAGGAATTTTTCTATTTATATGAGCACCATTCAACAAAACTTAGGATGTAATTAATAAGTTTTTTCCAGTCCTTCTGAATGCATATCCCTAGGTTGTCGCGTTAGGCTTTGCTAGGTAACAGTTTTCCTCGTTACTAAAATTGCTTAGCAGCGCTTGTGTATGCTTTGTAGATCCTGCATTGCCTTCTTTCTGTTTCTTTTTTAACCTGAATGTTAAATGTTTTGAGCAAAACTAAATAATTTGTAATTAAAATATCATAATGCCTTGGGGGCTAACCAACAAAAACATAGCTGCGCAAAAATGAACCTTACATCAGATCATAATCTCTATGATGTTTCTAGCAAGCGTTAGACAACTAGATTAAAAAGTAACTCTCTTAAACTCGTCTTTGACGAACCTATATGAAAAGGGCCAAATAAAATTATGAAGTTGGCCGTCAAGATAAAATACTATAAGTGAACAAAATATGAATACTCAGGATGATCATCAAAAAACAAAAAAGAATACTCAGGATGCCAAATATTATTTCTAATCTCGAAGAGAATAGATTGCGGCTTTTGAAATCTCATTATTTTTCCTTCCACACTTGATGCAAGGAGATGGGCTTATGGGCTCTCGTTTAGAGGAAAGGTCGACTATTCTTGTTTAGATCGGGAATTTCAAGTCTCTATGTAAAGTGAAGTTTTTATTCAATATTTGTAATTAATACTCATAGTTGCCTATTCTCTATGAAAAGCTCTCTCATTGGTTCCGTATCCATGGTTAAGTTTATAACTATGATATCGGGCTTTAACAGAACCCTGGCCCAGACTGGGTATGAATCTCTGTTTAGATCTAGTTTCAACCAGGTCCTGCCCAGAGCCAGCAGATTTGTCCTGACTCCTGAGTAAATGGGGACAAACCTACAGAACCCAAGGAGAACCTTCCAAGATCAAAAAGGATATTTAAAAATTAAATGAAACAAACAAAAAAAACATTTTTTAAAGAAAATTAAATATGTACTAACCCTAAAAATGACTTTTCACTAAAAACACACGGAAGAAAAGCATAAATACATTTCTACCTCCCTTTCTTCACATCACATTATTCAAGGCTGCAAGTGTTCTGCGTTTAATCATCATGCTCTCACAATTCCTACGCTTCAAGTAGTGTTAAATTGGTGCTAGAAGATCAAAGAGCTTGCATCAAGATATATCTTCGTAAGGTAAGGTTAAATGTCTAAGTTACCGATTAGATGATGCATAAGCCTCCGGATACGATACGATACGATTCGGATTCGCGATTCGGCTTCGGTACGCCCAAAATTCGGCCAGGATTCGAAAATGGCACTGTGGATACGTTTCAGATTCGTGGCTTCACTGAGGATTCGTCCAGGATACTACGCGACGAATTTGAGCAGAATCCGCGAAGTTTTTTCACGTCAAAACGCCCAGTCCGCATAAAAACGTGTTTTTTTAATCATTTTTTATTATTAAAAACGGAATCCGCGAAGTTGATATAGATTCAAACGGCAACGCAGAGGACTACAAACTGACTTTCAAAAACTTAATGTGTTTCGAAAACAATGAACTGAAGAAAAAGTATGAACCCAATAAACAAATATGATACTGCAATGTATTAAAGATTTATTAACATGAGTAATTGAGAAAAAAGGTAGCAATCTCCTATGAGAGATGTGAAGCCACAACAGTCTAATTTTTACACTTGATATAAGCAGGAAACGAAAAGTTATAAAATAGAAAATGAAAAAAGTAACCGATAATTTAAAGAGCTGTGTGACAGCTGTTCCACATGAAATGAAAATGATCCAACACAATATGGAATTCATCAAAACCCAATATTTCAGTTTCTAAAATTTTCATTATTTTTGATAAAGTTTGCATTTTGAATTTTTAAGGCGCTTCAGAAAGTCTCTCAAAAAATCTAACATCCTGAAATGGTGAGGAATTACTTACAGAAAACTCTGAACTTTCTGATGAATCCTAGTAATGTGATTGTGTCATATGGGAAGACGCCCTGAACTTCTGGCTGGATCAATCATCCCCTGTAGAAAGCAAACGGCCCCATTGCTTCTAGTTTTACTTTATGTCATCTGATAAACATAAGAGCTCAGCACTGAACTAGGTGATTCTCTTCCACTTAAGTGAGTAATCCATTCAAATTCAGGATTACCAATTGTGAAGTTTTCTGAGTACAAATGCCAACAAGCCAATATGCAGAACTGTTATGGTTGCACTTCCTACATAATTCACATGGATTAAGATTCTAGCACTGACTAGATTTTGAATTCCTTGACCAATTGTATCTCAATTTCTCTAACAGCGTGAAAGTGATTCCTTCTGTAGTGTTTTTCAAAACTACAAAATGAATTTGACAGAAAATCAAAGTTTTCGAAAAATGTATCTTAGTTTCTTTACCATGGTGATGTATTTTTGCTATGTTATTAGACTATTAATATGGTGGTGTATTCTGAACTTAATTACTGCTGCAAATATGTATATATTTCTGATTTTTATATGTTTTTGTGTTGCCGTACCCAAGCCGAACCCAACCCAATTTTTTTTGCGAATCCCGTGCAGTTCGTACCGATACCGAATCAAAAGCAGATAACTTAGTTAATTGTCAATGTTTATATAAGTTTTTTTATAATTTTTCCCGAAACACACAAGAGATTTCAAAAAATAAAGGTTTATTATTATTTTTAATCTCTTATTATCTATTTCAACAATTAACGACAGTCCAAGGTTACAGTACTTTTTCTTCATTTATTTGTTTATTTGTTTTGTATTAATAATAGTAAGGACAACAGGTTATACATGACTTTCAGTTCTGAGTTTTAGTAGCTGTAACAGCAAATACAAAATATTTGTTTATTTTAAAATGTGCAGATATAGTTATAGTCTAGAATGGCTGCTTCTTCGTCATGTGTTTGTTATAGCTTTGTAGGTTAAAAGTTTTCTAAGTTTTTCAAATTTGACAAGTTTTCATCGAATTGGCAACACAACAATGATTGAGCGGCTTGTTTAAGGTCATCTTTTCCACTGTCACAAGTGCCAAAACAAGTATAGGAACACCTCAATTTAGGTCAAATCCCACTTGTGTGTGACTGCTAGCCAAGAAATCAGGTTTTGTAGTGGGCCAACAAAAAATGGGTTGTCAAAGGGACAAACTCTTGCTCATATTAAAAAGCAAGAGGAGACCACGTGCAACCAAGAAATCCAAAATCAGATTTGCATTCTTTGGAGAAGAACATATTCCATGAGCCACCTACGAGGCCATCCTTGAGTACTCCAATAGCAACTCCTTGTCACATCCCCATGTCAGGCCCCTTCAGACTAGACATTACATGAATAAAATATTAATAAAATTAAAATAATGAAAATAAATTAATCAACAAGACAAGGAGAGGACAAGTTGAATGACCTCTTGCAATTCGCATTAACCAGGGATGGCGTCAGGAAGGAGCACTGTAATGCCATTATGAGGAATGGTGTCTCCCTCTCAGCATTTGTAAAGTGTGCAGGAAGGGATAAGGGAGGAAACAATATGTGATCTTGTGGAATACTGTGAAGGAGAGCTGGCAAATAGGCTATGGACATCCAGCAAAGAAGGAGATTTTTGTTAGTCCGGGGCGGGGTTTGAATGTGAGTGTAGAGTAGGATAGGGGAGCCTTTATCATGTAAAGGGAAAGAGGAGAATGATGCACAGGAAGGAGACGGAAGGACACATAGGTGAGCAGAGAAAAGAGGAAGTCGTTGCAACTGCCTAGGGGATATGTATGCAAAAAATATGGGAGCATGGAGAAAGCGCAAAGGTTGGATGAAATCCATCAACAAAAAATTGTTCTCATGGAATACCATGATTGCAGGATATGCACAAAATCGCTTGGGTGAAAAGGTTTAAAATCTTTCAAGCAAATACAATTGGCAGCTGTAAAGTTAGATGCTACCACCTTTGTTGCCATCCTCCCTGCCTATGCTGAAATGAGAGTTTTTGAACAGGTTGTGGATGCCATAGACCAGAAAAGATAGAGGAAAATCAGTAGCTCATTTGGGGCTGATTTCTTGTGAGGAAAGAAGCAATGGTAGCTGGTTTGGCCTGGAGTGACCTTTCACCCATGGCCTTGCTCAACTTAGATCACAAGATCTCAGCCTGTTCAAAGCTGACGGCCTGTTTGAAGGAATTAGAGAGAACCACCATGTGCTTGCATTTCCTCCATTGACACTACGTCTCTAGGGGATGCACATTATGTTCGAGTAGACTAATTAGTAATTAGGTTTGGAGGTACTGTTGTTGGCACTGTCATAGTGAATAGGAATGTGCCTAAGCTATATCATTTTTGGAGCTGAATGCAGATTTTAGTGCCTACATCCAAAATATCTTCAACATCATTCTTTGTAGTGTCATGTCCCCTTCTAGTTGACATCTCTCGGAGCAGAGGATTAGCCTATTATGCGACCCTCGTAGGCTGATAGTTTGGATAGAGGGTCTTGATGGAGTTGGCTCAGCTTCAGATTGTTAGTATTTGATCAGTTGGCTTTCGTTCGGGCTCGTTCGGACACTTCTTTAGGTACTATTTTAGCGGTATTTGGCATGGTTTTTTAGCGGTATGGATTGATCAAATGCGAATCCCACTTCCTTAGTAGTCAACTAAGCGTTCGTGCATCGGGTGAATATTGAGAGAGATATTAATATTTAATTGAATTAATTAAATATTAATTAACTGGAGCATATAATATAAAGTTGTAATATTTTAATATTATGACTTAAGTGATTTTAGCTGAAGGGGTCGCCCATCATGGAAGGGGCCATTTGTGATATTAAATTATAATGAAAAATTTGGTCAGAGACTATTGAATTAATTAAACAAGAGAAGTCAAATTTTTAATGATTCCCTATCTTTAAGGAATTCGCACTTTTCATGAGTATAAGGCATTTGCTTGGAAATTCGAGCCATTATGTCATTGTTTATTGAAAATTGATCAAGTTTCGTCAAGAGCACAGAAGCCAAGGGTTTCAGTCTCAGAGCATTGGGGAACGAGCCATCTCCAGTGAAAGCGATTCAGAGGGTGTGAAATATCATCTGATTTATTGCCAGGCAGAGGGATTTCTTCATCCAGAAGAGATTACAGAGCATTCAGAGATCATTCATTATCAAAGTTTGTTGGGGTTTCATCCAGAGAACATATATCCATCAAGGCGCGTCATATCATAGGGTTTGGACATTGATTTAAGGAGGCCATACGATTTGTACTTGCTGGTCTGACACAGCCGTACCCTGCAGCAGGCCGTACCAGCATCAAAAGGGGCGTGTTCTTCATCTTGTGCCAAAACGCCTTTCATTCTGGTCTTAACTCTTCATTTCTGGAGGCGCCTTAGTATCTGGACCATCTTGCAATCATTGGACAAAGAGAGAAGGGAGCATTCATTGCAGCCGTACCAGTTATTTCCAGTTTGCTGATAATACCAGGTTCTTTATTAAATAATGCTGTTTTCATTGTTGCATGTTGTCAGATCTTTATTGTATTGAAACCAGAGGATCAATAAATGATTCGCCATCCTTAGATCTTGTATTTTCTATCCATAGTGGCAGTATAGCATTTTTATTGAATTTATTATCAATTTCTATCAAAATCGCAATACTTCTTTATTCATGCAAAAAAACCCAAAAACAGTCAAAAAACCAAAAATACACAAATCAAACAAAAAACAGTCAGATTCGGAGATAGGGGGGAACAAGGGTTTCTACAAAAAATATAGAACATGGAGAAAGCGCAAAGGTTGGATGAAATCCATCAACAAAATTGTTCTCATGGAATACCATGATTGCAGGATGCACAAAATACAGCCGGTGAAAAGTTTAAAATCTTTCAACCAAATACAATTGGCAGCTGTAAAGTTAGATGCTACCACCTTTGTTGCCATCCTCCCTGCCTATGCTGAAATGAGAGTTTTTGAACAGGTTGTGGATGCCATAAACCAGAAAAGATAGAGGAAAATCAGTAGCTCATTTGGGGCTGATTTCTTGTGAGGAAAGAAGCAATGGTAGCTGGTTTGGCCTGGAGTGACCTTTCACCCATGGCCTTGCTCAACTTAGATCACAAGATCTCAGTCTGTTCAAAGCTGACGGCCTCACAAAAGCAAATTCAAATGTTGTGTGTTCTGTTTGAAGGAATTAGAGAGAACCACCATGTGCTTGCATTTCCTCCATTCACACTACGTCTCTAGGGGATGCACATTATGTTCGAGTAGACTAATTAGGTTTGGAGGTACTGTTGTTGGCACTGTCATAGTGAATAGGAATGAGCCTAAGCTATATCATTTTTGGAGCTGAATGCAGATTTTAGTGCCTACATCCAAAATATCTTCAACATCATTACTGCAGTTAATGACCCAATCAATGAGTGGCTTATCTTCTTAACTTAAAAATCTTGAAAGCCATACCATAAGAGTTTCTATTCTTTAAATAGAACTTCCTTGTGGAAGATGGAACAACAATAGGGTTCTGTATCAGCTGTTAAAAGTCACTGGTAAGATTTTATTGCTTGGTTCTTTTGGTAAGACATAGTTTTCATTTGCCTTCTATCTAAAAGATAATGCTTTGAAGGAAAATAAAATACTTAAGTTATCTGTCTGCAAGCTAAATATTTGGGTGTGGTAGGCTTGTTTAGGTGAATGAAGAATAAGGAAAAACTCTAATGGGAGCAGTGAATTAGTTTAATTATATTGATGAGCTTGATTTTGTGAGGCCTTGGGTTTGTGAAAACCGTTTTAGTTATTTGTGAATCTATGGTAAGCTTGTTTATAGGTTTTCCAAAAGTTCTTTTTTTTTTTTTAAGAGGGGTAAAAATTTATTGAATCAAGAAGAAGTACAAGGCAAGGGCATCACATAGCCTTATCAAGCTCCACCAAATGATCCAACTGATGAAACAAATCCGGGGGTAAAGAGCAAGTTCTTGTATTGATTTGGGAAGCATTGAATAAGTTTCAACTCATGTTTACAGTTAACCATTTACTTGTGTGCATCCAATTGTAATTGCTCCTATGTGTTCATAACACTACATTTTTACTCCTTAATCTTAATGATGAATCTTGTCCTAGACGTCCTAGATATAGCCATATATTATGGCTAGGGGATTGTCTCCTTGAAATCTATATTTCTAGTAAGGAGGAAGGAACCCTATATCCTAGAACAAGCCAATATATTTAATAAGAAGGCATGGTATACTCAGATCCAATACTTTTATCAATGTATGCTTTAGAACCATAGATACTTAATCTTATAGAAGCATATTGTGGTGCAACCTCACTTGGACCCATGTTGTGGCTATTGCATACTTGATGCATGGTGACAATAGCTGACTGCTATTTTATAGTGGCGTGCACCCTTTGTTGGTGTCCTACTCTTAGATTAGTTAGCATTGCTTAGAAACTTTGTACCTAGGTATGTTTAGATCTCCATGCCTGGAGAGATATATCTTGGATAGTAGTATTATTAACAAATCCAAGCTAATTCTTATTCTCTAGTGTAAGACAATCTTAATGTGTATAGAACCTTGGTGGGTTTGCAATGAGGAATTAATATTAGTTTGCTAAGGTTCAATTAAATCCCCTCGGTGGAAAATCGTATTACCCTTATTTAATAATTAGACAAGGGGTTTTCTATGTAGGAATTCCGGGTGTATGTTCCTTGAGAGAGACTTGTGAGAACTACATGCAACTTCAATCTTGTTTGGAAATGGTTATGTAGGCAATCCTTGGGCAAAATTAGCCTATAACATCAACCCTCGTAGGCTAATGGTTCTGGATAGAGGGTCACTCGAACGGGCACTTGGTCAGTAGAATGCAGTGTTGGTATCCGGAGTATGGTGACGTGGTGAATTTGTGCATTTGGCGTGTTATTGGAGCTTAAAATGATGATCTTCACCATTTATTTCACTTCCTCAGGCTTAGGGACCATGTGTCTATTATTTAAAGGGGTCACTTTCTATTTTTCAATTACTATTCATGGCTAAAGTGAAAAAAAAGACATAACTTAAGTGAATAGTGTTTTTTTTAATGAATAGTGTTTTCAATGAGAAATTATAAGAATGCAAGAGAAAGTTCGACCCATTCATGCATGAAGTTATTTTGATGAATGAAACTTGGAAGTGTGGAGTTTGGGAGAGAGGGAAACTAGGGTTCCTGATTTCTGCAGTGGGTGAGCCTGGATTGGGCTTTGTTCGTCGAATTTGTGCTTCTTGATGGTGTGAAATACCACCCTAAAGTTGCAGATCTGAGTTTAGTGGATTCATTTGGAGCCACATTTTGCTGATTACAAGTTGTTGGAGGCATCTTCTAGAAGGGGTTTTGCTGCCAGTGTCTCCATTTGCCATCTAGAGGACGTTGCTTGCATTTTTGAAGATTTTTGGAGCTGATTTCTTCATCTACAGCAAGCCGCACTTTCTTGAGGGTTTTATCAGCTCATAGGAATTAAAACGCCTTTACTTAGTGGCTGCTTTCTCATCCAAAGGGGGCGCCCTTATCATAGGAAGACTTCCAATCTGGATTGCGGTGGGAGAAGTTCGTATTTTGGTTTGTATGAGCAATTTGCTAAGGGCGGGTATTGTAGCAAATCACTATTCACAGTGCTCTTTGGCTGTAAGTTAAAGTTTAGTAGAATATATATTTGGCTTTAAGTCTGGTGTAATCTATATGTTGTATGCA
>VDFB02150308.1:0-18556 GCA_007258455.2 Sequoia sempervirens | reverse complement strand
CATAGACTACCACCAGCTAAATAAAGTGACAATCAAGAATCGATATCCCTTACCTAGGATTGATGAATTGTTTGATTAGATCAAGGTTGCTACAGTCTTTTCAAAAATTGATCTTAAGTCAGGGTATCATCTGTTCAATTTCATGATCAGATGTAATGCACATAAAATAATTCAAAATCAGACAACATAACACAGTAGATACCCTGGGAAAACCCTCCTCTTGAGGGAGAAAAACCCAGCAACAAAGATCTCACTTTTATATATAAATAATGGCAACAATTCTCTTTACAATGAGGCCAATCATAAGGCCAATATTCAGCACCTACACTAGATGTACAACAGATAATAATCTGCCCTCCCTTGATCTGCACTTACAGAAATTCACAATCTGCTCTTGGAGAAAATTCACACTTGAATGAAGGAGAGAAAACAAACTCGCTTGATGGATTTGGAAAGGATGGATGATCTTGAATATATACCACTTAGAGAGGTCACACCTCTTCATATCATGAGGTCGGCCAGAATAAACACAATTACGATTCATAAATGATGTCGGCTAGAAGTGAAATCGTGTCTCTTCATATATGAAAGTCGGCCTCAATTAATATACAAATATTAAATGTCTTCTAATAAAAGATTGACTATCAAGATGAATTTGTATCTTCTCATGTCGGCCATATAAAATGAAGTTAATAAAAAACAATGAATATAATTAAATAGCCTACTGGCTAACATTTAATTTATGTTTCCTCAATAGGGCTGAGCTGGAAGGAACGACTGAAGCCGCACTATCATTAACACTCCCTCTCAGCTAGGGAGAGAACTTCCAGTTGCACAATACAAATCATCTCAATATGAAGTCCATCAGCCATCATTGCCTGCAATCAGATATAAAGAGAAGGATATCACCTCAACGTGATGATGAACATCATGACTACATCCATGTGTGAAATAACATATCACCTCATTGTGATATTGACCACCATGGCTACACCCATGTATGGAAAGAAGATTATCACCTCATCGTGAAAGCATATCACCTCATTGTGATATCAACCATCATGGCTACACCCATGTATGGTATGTACAAGTGTTCATCACTTGCGTGATGTTGTCACCTCAACGTGACTTTCACCATGGCTCTCCCAGAGGGTGAAACACAAGTACACAAAAAAATCATCATGGACTCTTTCACATGATGTTGTCATGGAGTCACACACATGATGTTGTCATGGAGTCACACACATGACATCCACCATGACTCAGCTCAGAGGGTGGAAACAAGGGCTTTCACCTCAAATTCTTCTGTCACAAAAGAAAATGCAATGGTAAGTACAAGTGTTCATCACTTGCGTGATGTTGTCACCTCAATGTGACTTTCCTTTCTACCAGTACTCTCTAGGCAGTTCATTGCACAACATATGTCAAGGAGTCGCATTACACATGACATCCACTATGCGACTTAGCCTCGTGAGGGGTGGAAACAAGGGCTTACACTTCAAATTCTTCCATCTCGTAAGAAGATGCATTAACAAGGGTTTTCACCTCAAGTTCTCTCATAGAGAAGAACTCATTAAATAGGGTCACTGATGCTAAGACTCTTTCTCAGTTAAGGTTGGATTCTCCATCATACCAAGCTTATCTCGAAAGTACACAGCTTTATCCTAGCGAGAGGCTTGGTGAGAATATCTACCATCTGCTCATCAATGTTGATGTACCTCAACTGTACAGCCTTTCATAGTACCATATCTCTGATATAGTGGTACTTGATCTCAACATGCTTGGAGCTGTCATGAAACACAGGATTGACATAAGGCTTCACACAACTCGCAATGAATAATAGTAGACCCCATTAATTGTCCAAACAATCCTGCCAGGAGCTTATGAAGCCACACTACTTCCCGAGTTGCCATACAAGCTGCAATGTACTCAGCCTCTGCTGTACTCAATGCTTATAGAAGACTGCTTCTTGCTACACCAAGAAATCATAGTAGAACCCAAACTGAAGCAACAACCAGAGGTGCTCTTACAACCTACCCAATCAGAATCAGTGAAACCAAGTAACTCCATGTCTGCATCTGAAGTATACTTCAACCCATATCCAACTGTGCCATGCAAGTATCTCAGGATATGTTTAGCTGCAACAAGATTACCATCTTCTTCAGGCTCAGCAGGCTCCCTCTAAATCTTCAGGCATTTGCATCAACCTTCTGACCTCTTTGTCCAAGATTGCCTGCAACACTTTGACTTAGATAAATTTTTTCCAGTGCACACCTTTGGTACTGAAGAGAGTTCAGAATAGTCCTCCTTGACCTCAGATCTCATTATTCTGAATAGGTTTTCAGAGCTACCAATGACAAATCTAGATGACAGTCTTGAGCAATTCTGATCTCAGCAGCTGAAAGGATCTTCTAAGGATTTAGCACCTAGCTTTGCAATACAGTAATCTTCACTTCTTCTCAGTGAGTTACAAAACTCCCTCTTGATCCCTGCTTCAGAGATTGCAAAGAAGACTTTTGGAAGTGAACTCCCTCTAGCCACCAACTCAGTCCCATGGCTGCAAGTTGTGACTTCTTGCTTGATCATTTCTTTGGTTGGCATAACTTCCTCATAAGATGCCTCAATCTTTTCATCGCTAAGCAATCTCTCATCACTTTCCTACTTCTACCTGTTCACAAAGCATTTAGAGAGAGATTACTAACAGTTTATGACTATCTAAAGAAATATCAAGACTAGAATCATACAAGGTTTACTATCTCAGGTTATAGCATGAACACATAAGAATTTATGCACAATGTTAGAACATGAATAAATAAATCAACCTAAAAGAGAAAATGTATCAAAAGATCAAACTAAAGGGATAAGGAAACTTATGTTTATATATTTTTGATATAACTCTTTCTTTCATCTTTTACTCCTCTCGAGAGTGCCAAACTTAGCACAACAAAAAACAATCTGCACAACTACAGATTTCTTGAATGCATTATGCGGTTAGCATGTAGAACCAACTCCCTCCAAGAGTTCAAGGTTCTATCACAGAGCATGCATCGATGTGATCAACCTATCACAACGAAAATGCAGTTCTCTTCCTTTTTTACTCAAGGATCTACATGATTAGCATGAATCAACTCACAGTAGATAATTTGAAATCTTCAAGGGATCTTTATGCTAGAGATCACAACTCAAGAGAAATTACAATCTCTTTATACTAATCACACATGATCCAAATAAATGATATAACAGAAATTCAGCCTAGAAGGGTGATTTCAAAAATACTTATCTCTTGAAGTATGGAACATTGCTCTTGCCCTCAAATTAGTCCACTACTTTCACGGCTTGAACATAGGCCCTTTTTGTAGGGTTAAATTTGAACATGGTCTTTGACCGTTCAAATTTATGATGCACTCTATTTCCAACTGCAATCCACCAGATTATGAAACAGATACAACACACTTACTAGCAACACACAATGAATGAAGGTGACACCAAATGATCTCATCTACTGGATCACAATTCAAGAGAAACATAATCTTTACTACACACATGGTTAAACATTATCAAATCTACACAACTCAACAAACTGAGTAAAAAAATATAAACAGAAAAAACAAATACTTATCTCTTAATTGATTTGGTTGCAGCCATTTTTCTCTTCCTAACCATCATCATCTTCGCCTGATGATGTACTGCTGAAAATACTTCTATTGTAAATTGTTATCAAACCACTTCAAATCTGTCAATGATTCTCTAGTATGATACAACCATATGCAAATTCATAACTTCTGAAGTAAGGATTGATTCCGTTTGGTATACAATATTTTCCTAGCACAACTTTGATTTCTTATTTCCCTCAGCATACACCCAAAAATGAAAGCAACTGCAATTTTCAGTCACAGCTATATCAGAGAATAAGCATAAGCATAGTGCAACAACCTCCATAAACAACAATGACATCACTGAATGCTCTCATAGCCATTGATCCACAAATACATTGAACTAGCATGAATTCACATAGAATCCGCACACTACATGCACACGTTCATAGCAATAAAAAAAATTGAAAGTCCATGCCTTAGTATATATGAATTAAACCATAGGCTGCTATCTAAGAAAATAGACTACAAGCATTTTCCATAGAATTATATTCGACTCAAGTGCAAGATTCATCAATTCCTCTACTCCATCTCATACCATCGGCTAAGGCAAAGTAAAAACAAATTAATCCACACTAGAAGAATAATGTCTAGTTGGGTATTATCTTCAATGTCTCATTTCTTAATGAATGCCAACAAATGCATATTGATTGAGAACTAGCGTTACAAAGTGAGTATGGCGCACGCATTTTCTTTTTGCAACCATCAAAAATTATTTCACCACAATCAGACTTCATGAACACATCATCCGCAGCCTATAGCCGACACCATACAACCTTCGACCACCTTTGAAATTATATACTAAAATGGTGGCCGCTATGATGTCGACAATGATCATTCCTTACGGCTCCGATTTTATTTTTGTCTCCTATACAGAATGAGAATTTCTATGCTTACACAAATCTGATAAGGTCTTGTCTTAAACCCACTCTGATACCATGTTAAATTTCATGATCAGATGTAATGCACAGAAAATAATTCAAAATCAGACACCATAACACAACAGATACCCTGGGAAAACCCTCCTCTTGAGGGAGAAAAACCTAGCAACAAAGATCTCTCTTTTATATATAAATAATGGCAACAATTCTCTTTGCAATGAGGCCAATCACAAGGCCAATATTCAGCACCTACACTAGATGCACAACAGATAATAATCTGCCCTCCCTTGATCTGCACATACAGAAATTTGCAATCTGCTCTTGGAGAAAATTCTCACTTGAATGAAGGAGAGAAAACGAACTCGCTCAAGATGGATTTGCAAAGGATGGATGATCTTGAATATATACCACTTAGAGAGGTCGCATCTCTTCATATCATGAGGTCGGCTAGAATAAACACAATTAAAATTCATAAATGATGTCGGCCAGAAGTGAAATCATGTCTCTTCATATATGGAAGTCAGCCTCAATTAATATACAAATATTAAATGTCTTCTAATAAAAGATTGACTATCAAGATGAATTTGTATCTTCTCATGTCAGCCATATAAAATGAAGTTAATACAAAACAACGAATATAATTAAATAGCCAACTGGAAAACATTTAATTTATGTTTCCTCAATAGGGCTGAGCTGGAAGAAACGACTGAAGCTGCACTATCATTAACATCATCAACTACATATTTTTTATTCCCACATTCATAAGATGGTGTTTCGCACATGCTACAGTCACTATGAGTTTACAGTGGTACCATTTGGGTTGACAAATGCACCATCTGTGTTCATGAGCTTGATGAAAAAAGTATTTTGAACTTATCTAGATAGATTTGTATTAGTATTCCTTGATGATATATTGATCTATTCTAGGACAGTAGAGGAGCATGAGGAGCATTTGAGGCAGGATTCACATTGTTTGAGAGATAATCAGTTGTATGCTAACCTATCCAAATGTGAGTTCCTTAAGACTGAGGTTGAGTACCTTGGACACGTGATATTAGGAGAGGGTATTGTAGTAGATCTTGTGAAGATCCAAGCAATCATTGATTGTTCTATGCCCACTAATGTGGTAGAGATACATAGTTTCATGGGATTAGTAGGTTATTATAGATGCTTTGTTCAAGGTTTCTCTAGGATAGGACATCCTATCACTTCTCTTCAAAGAAAAGGGAAGAGATTCATCTGGTTAGAGTAGTGTGAGGCAACATTTTAGACTCTGAAGGAGAGGTTGACCAATGCACTTATTCTTACGATACCTGATCCTATTGGAGATTTCGTTGTCTAAATAGACATATCTTTGGAGGGATTGGGAGAAGTTTTGATGTAGGATGGTCGTGTTATTGTGTATGAGTCATGTAAACTCAAGGATCATGAGTTGAATTAGCCCATGCACGACCTTGAGTTGGCAACGGTAGTACATTATTTGATGAGATGGAGGCATTTCCTATTGGGACACAAATTTGAGTTGCATAGTGACCATCGGAGCTTACAGTACATCTTCATGCAGCCTAATCTAAATTTTAGGCAAAGGCGATTTATGGAATTCCTTTGTGAGTATGACTTCAAGATGAAGTTCATCTAGGGGAAGGAGAATGTATTTTTCGATGCTCTCAGTAGACGAAGACACAAGTTGTTAGAGTTGACTCTTGGTGTGGATTTGAGGAGTCAGATTCTTTCTACACTTCCTACAGACAGTTGGTATCCGGAGGTGAGATCAGAGATAGAGGCAGGAAAAATTCTTGAGGGAAGATTCTTAAGTTATTCTCTAGAGTCAAATGGTTTGTTGAGACACATAGGCTTAAGTGCCTAGAACAGTGGTGGTGTTTGGTTTTTCGAACCTAAGACCATGGAGACAACAATGGAGAAGGCTAGACTGGTGTAGGAGAATTTGGTGATGGTGTTGGGTGGCAATATTGGAGTGCAGATAGGCAGTGCTTCAACTATAGGACCTAGTTCACATACTGGTCATGCTCAGGGAGCTGGACCACCTAGGACATAGCAGGTGCCTACATAGAGTGGTTAGCATCAAAATTCACAAGGGAAACAAAATAATTTCTAGTCGAGACAAGGAGACAGGTATCAGTTAGGGGGTGATAAGAATTGGAGGAAAAAAAATGCCCCAACTTTGAGTAGTCGGCATAGAGTACATAGTCTACCTATAATAGGGGTAGCGTTCAATAGTCGAGTGCGCCTCCTGGAGGTAGAGGATTCAACAGGGGTAAAAAATGTTTTGCTTGTGGCCAACAGGGCCACATAGTGTGACAGTGTCCCAATAAGGGCACATCAAGTTATACTCAAAGGCCAGTAGCGTTAAAGCCAACTTTTGGAGATGCAAGTAGAGGTCATCAATTATTTGTTGCGGTTGACAATCGCCAAGCTAATCACCAGGGCACAGTGGTAGACTTCTAGTATGCTACAGGGTAAGAGGGTTACCATTTTATTTGATTTAGGAGCATTAGATTCTTTTATTTCATCATCTATCATGGCGCATTGTAGACTGAGGGCAGTAAAGCAAGACATTAAGTGGTAGGTCGAATTGGCCTCCAGTGCTAAAGTTGTAGAACATTCCCTAGTACTTGATTGTAGATTGGAGATTGGATCCTTTTACACTACAATAGACCTCTGTATTATATCGTTGGGGTTGTATGACATTGTCTTAGGGATGGATTGATTTAAGGATCACAAGGATATTATTGGCTGTCAACATAAGTCGATTTGATGCAATGATGTATTTGGTAGAGAGGTTGAGATAGTGGGAGTTGAGAGACCCATATTGTTGAGGATGATCTCAGCTATGCATTTGATGAGATGTGTATGTTAGGGATGTCAGTTTTTTGCAGTGACAGTAGATGACTTGGAGTTGGGTGATAGTGAGGAGAAGGTTTCTCTTGATAGCCACCCCATACTTCAGGAGTATGCAGATGTATTTCTTAATGGGATTCCAGGGATGCCACCTCAACCTTACATTGATTTTAAGAATATTGATCTTATACCTAGTTTTGAGCCTATTTCACAAGCTCCATACCATATGACTACACAGGAGCTTAAGGAGCTCTGCTTGTAGCTAGAGGAGTTGCTAGCAAAGGGTTTCATCTGTCCTAGTGTTTCACCTTGGGGAGCACCAGTATTTTTTGTGAAGAAGGATGATTCTCTCCGTCTGTGCATAGACTACCACTAGCTAAATAAAGTGACAATCAAGAATCGATATCCCTTACCTAGGATTGATGATTTGTTTGATTAGATCAAGGTTGCTACGGTCTTTTCAAAAATTTATCTTAAGTCAGGGTATCATCAACTACGTATTTTTTATTCCCACATTCATAAGATGGCGTTTCGCACATGCTACAGTCACTATGAGTTTACAGTGGTACCATTTGGGTTGACAAATGCACCATTTGTGTTCATGAGCTTGATGAACAAAGTATTTTGAACTTATCTGGATAGATTTGTATTAGTATTCCTTGATGATATATTGATCTATTCTAGGACAGTAGAGGAGCATGAGGAGCATTTGAGGTAGGATTCACATTGTTTGAGAGATAATTAGTTGTATGCTAACCTATCCAAATGTGAGCTCCTTAAGACTCCAAAGTTGAGTAATTCTGGACATGGGATATGAGGAGATGGTGAAGTGCAGTAGGATCCTTGTTAAGATCCAAGCATCATTGATTGTTCTATGCCCACTAATGGTAGAGATATGTAGTTTCATGGGATTAGTAGGTTATTATAGATGCTTTGTTCAAGGTTTCTCTAGGATAGGACATCCTATCACTTCTCTTCAAAGAAAAGGGAAGAGATTCATCTGGTTAGAGTAGTGTGAGGCAACATTTTAGACTTTGAAGGAGAGGTTGACCAATGCACTGATTCTTGCGATACCTGATCCTATTGGAGATTTTGTTGTCTATACAGACATATCTTTGGAGGGATTGGGAGAAGTTTTGATGCAGGATGGTCATGTTATTGTGTATGAGTCATGTAAACTCAAGGATCATGAGTTGAATTAGCCCATGCACGACCTTGAGTTGGCAATGGTAGTACATTATTTGATGAGATGGAGGCATTTCCTATTGGGACACAAATTTGAGTTGCATAGTGACCATCAGAGCTTACAGTACATCTTCATGCAGCCTAATCTAAATTTCAGGCAAAGGCGATTTATGGAATTCCTTTGTGAGTATGAATTCGAGGTGAAGTTCATCTAGGGGAAGGAGAATGTATTTTTTGCTGCTCTCAGTAGACAGAGACACAAGTTGTCAGAGTTGACTCTTGGTGTGGATTTGAGAAGTCAGATTCTTTCTACACTTCCTACAGACAGTTGGTACCAGGAGGTGAGATCAGAGATAGAGGTAGGAAAAATTCTTAAGGGAAGATTCTTAAGTTATTCTCTAGAGTCAAATGTTTTGTTGAGACACATGGGACACATTTATGTTCCATCTTCTAGAGATCTTTGTACCTTGGTTATGATAAAGGAACATTAGGCACCCTATTCAGCTCATCCAGGAGTGAAGAAAATGTATGTCGATTTGTGATAGCTATACTTCTAGGCAGGTATGAAGCGAGATATCACTAAATTTGTGTCAAGGTGTTTGGAGTGTTAATGAGTGAAAGATAAACACCAACATTCGGCAGGACTTCTACAGCTGCATTTGGTGTCAGAATGGAAATGGGATATAATCTCGTTGGATTTGATTGTTGGGTTACCCAATTCTTTGTGAGGACATGATGCCATTATAGTGATGGTGGATATGTTGATGAAGGTAGCACACTTCTCACCTATTCATTCATCCTATAATGCTTTATCCTTTGCTAGATTTTTCATGGGAGATATAGTTAGGTTGCATGGTATTCCTCATTAGATAATTTATGGCAAGGATCTTGTGCTTACCTCAGCTCTTTGGACATCGTTGTAGCATGCATTGGGGATGCATTTGAACTTTAGTTTAGTGTATCACCCTGAGATAGATGGATATATTGAGAGGGTCAACCAAATCCTTAAGGATATATTACGCATGTATGTGATGGATCAATAGACATGATGGGAGGACTATCTCCATTTAGTGGAGTTTGTTTATAATAACAGTTATTAAATTTTGATTGGTATGCCTCCTTTCCAAGAATTATATGGATGATCGTGTCAAAATCCTTTGAGTTGGGATTGGTTATAGGACAGATTTCTACTGGGTCTAAAGATGCTTAAGGATATGGAGAAGCAAGAGATCTTTATTAGGGAACATTTTGTTGTTGCACAGGATAGGAAGAAAAAGTATGTAGATGCGTATCGGGTGGATCGCTAGTTTGCAGTAGGTGATCGAGTCTATTTGTGAGTGCATTTGCGAAAGAGTCCAATCTGATATGGAAATGGCTCTAAGCTCGCGCCTCGCTTTGTTGGGCCATTCAATATTCCTGAGAAGATTGGGCCAATAGCATACCATCTTGCTTTGATGCCTAGTCCCTTGCGCATACATGACATATTTCATGTTTCAGTACTCAGGCCTTATCACCCTGATATATATCACATCCTTGATTAGAATTCCTTATAGGTAGAGGATGGGCAGCTAGCTTTGGAGCTCATGGTTGTCATGCAGAACAAGAGACTATCCCTTAGAGGTCAAGATATTGAGTAGGTTAGGGTCTAGTGAGATCATAGAGATGATACTTCGGCTACTTGGGAGGATACATCTAAGATGAGGGAGCTCTATCCCTATTTGTTCGTAGGCTTCCAGGAGTAAGCCTAATCCTAGTGGGGAGGATGTAGTACCCCTTCAATTTTCTTATATTTTCAAACAGTGTTTTTACTTTGATAGACCATGATACTATGTTGTTATTTGATTGTTGACATTGGAGCGATGATGGTTTTTATATTGTGATGTGATGGTACACTTTATGGATGATTATTGATTATAACATGCTTTTTGGTTAGCATAGTTGATTATTTGAGTTGATAATGATATATTCTCATCTGTAGTTAATTGATGTTTTAGTTTCGTCAGTATTGATTTGACACTATATTAGTGAAGGCAATGAGATTGCATCACTCACTTGCAAGTGCCATGTGATTCCATGATTTTCTCTTCACGGTGTGTTTGATTCATGATTTATATACATGTACAAAATATGTTTTATTGAAGGATTGCAAGTACAGGACATCAACTCCACCTGGATTTACAAGTTTGAGCATGTCCAATGCCTAACAAAATAGTTGATTGGGAGATAGTAGCAGGGTTTCCTTGTCAAACCATAACCCTAGTTACAATTTTTCATCAGTCCTTGTGTTGGTCATGTTTTCTTGTCACCGTTTGCCTTGTCATTTATTTATTTTGCAAGGTATGTTATGTGGGAAATTAATGTTAATTAATGCTTATAATGGTTTTTAGTGATTATTTAATTAATTTTTATTAATGTTGTTAGAAGCTTTATATTTGGTTTAATTAATTTGTAGATAGGTAGATAATCCAAAGAGTTTAAATGCATTGAAGACAATAAAAAAATTAAATCCTATCAAGCACCATGAAGTACAAACTAGAATGAAAATAAAAATAATAAACAAAGAACATGCAAACTGATTTTCAAACTAGTGTTGATTGATCTCCATGGCTCTTCTCCACCTACACAAGGATGCAAGATTTTGAAGGGTTGACAATAGAGGAGGAATGTTGGTTGCTCAATTATGCAGCATAACGATGTGATGAAGATGATATATGGCGATTGAAGATTGATTTTGACAGAGTGAAGATGCTAGAAGAAGATTAGATGGAAGAATGGATTTGGATGCAAAGATAAGGATGTCCAAGATCTCGGATCCAAAATGGCCTTAGCGTCTTTGATTTATAGATTTTCGATGTGGACACAGATAAGATTTGATAAGATTGATAAGGATTTGATTTTTGACAAAAGAGGAAATACAATGAGATGAGATAAGATTTTCAAAAGATAGAAAGATTTTGATTTATTGTTTTAAAGGAATTAAAACAAGATAAGATAAGATGTGAAAAGATAGAAAGTTTTTGATTCTCTTTCAAAGGAAATAAATCCTAAAAAAGATGAGAAGAATAATTGATGAATTATCTAATTAAATTAAATTAATTAGATACACATATTCGCAATCTAAGAAAGAAAGCGAAGATATTTCTTTAAGATTTCCATTAACTAAACAACATTTGATTTATTTTAACAATGTTGATTTATGATTCTCATTTAATTAAATAATATAAATTCATTTAATTAACATTAGAGGAATGGATGGAAATGATTTAACTAATTCAAATAATATAAATTATTTAACTAACATTAGAGGAATGGATGGAATGATTTTAATTAATTAAATAATATAAATTATTTAATTAACATTAGCTGAATGGATGAAAATGTGATTTAATTAATTAAATAATATTAATTAATTAACATTAGAGAAAGGGATAAAAATGATTTAATTAATTAAATAATATAAATTATTTAATTAGCATTAGAGAAATGGATGGAAATGATTATGAATTTAATTAAATAAATAAAATTTATTTAATTAAATATATGATGACATGGGCACCTTAGGGAAACATGATAAGATGTCTAAATGATGTAATGTCGGGACAGGGTATCATAAGAGGACATTTTTAGGTGTCTACATTTTGCCCCTCTTTGAGATGATGTTCGAGATGATGAGATTTGCGTCGAGTAACATCATTTCAAAGAAACTAAGGTATGGATAGAGGAAATGGATGGCATGAAAAGATAGATAATGGAATGATGATGCCCCCTCGAGAATAGAAGCGGTTGGAAACACTGCAGACTCAAATGAAATGATAAAGGGAGGGATAAGACGAATAATGCAAGATAGAAAGTGGATGAAGGAGAGGAATGATACGTCATGCTGCAATGAAGGTGAGCAACCATGATGTTTGATTTAGCACTAGACGTTATGCACCAAGGTATAAGGACCAAGGTGATGATATGTCTCATGCCCCAATGCAATACAATCTTTTCTAGACATATGAGGAAGTAAACTTAGAGCATTAAAGTCCTAATGCACAAAAGGTATAATGTGACCTTAGATGCAAAGGATAATGCAAAAAGATATTCCAACACACACAAGATATGAATATTAGCTAGAATGATATGAATTTGATACAAATGCAAGATAAAATGATAACAGACACAAGCAAGCAAGCATGCATGCACAAATGATACAAAAACAAACAAGGAATTGCCCTTGTCAAGCTGTAAACCATTGATTGATTGATTGATTGATGATGTTGATAGTGTTGTCATTGTTGGGAAGCGATATATCCCTAGAGCAACACAAGGATGATAATAATTGATTGGTTGATTGGTTGATTTGGTTTACGACAAGACTAGGATCAAGACCAAAGGATGTGATTGGATAATTGGACAAGATTGATCGACTTGATTGGTATGGATTAAGGATTGACTTGCATTTGGATTATTGCTTGGACTGATTGAAGATGATTTGATTGATTTGAAGAAACTGTTTGTAATGATATGATGATTGATTGGATGATAGGATGTGATGAATTGAATAGAATAATTGATGTGTTTGGAATGATTTAGGTTGAAGTGATTTGATTAGATAATCGACTGATTGAATTGAAGAATTGATTTGATTGGAATGATTGTGATTGAGTGGATTGGTTGCAATGGTTTTGATGAAGATGATTGATTTGGTGGAATGGTTGAATGATTGGATAGAAGAATTGATGTGATTAAAATGATTTTATTGCTTGTATTTTTGTTGGATATTTAATTTTTTTGTATTTTGGGGATATTTTGATTTTTTTTGTTCTTTGAAACGTTCGTATCTCTTTTGACTTTTATGAAATTTTTTTGATTTTTTTGTATTTTGAAATGTTTCTTTGAAATCTTTTTGGACTTTGAAATGTTATGAATTTTTTTGTATTTTGAAATTTCTTTAAATCTTTTGTATTTCTTTGAAATGTTTTGATTTTTTTAATTTTTGAAATGTTTTGAATTTTTTTGGATTTTTGAAATGTTTTGATTTTTTTGGATATTGCGATTTTTTTGAGTAGCCTTTGTGCTAGATACCAATGACAAGGGAAAAACCAAGTCTAGGTGCAAGGAGATAGATGGGATTGATGGATGAAAGGGTGGCTGATGGGAAAAGGACTCATGATTATATGGATGGATGGAAAGGATAGGTCATAGTGAATGGAATGGATGTATGCATCATAGGAGAGAAAGGATGTGATTTCCAAAGACTATGTTACATAGGAATAACATGCCCCCTTCTAGGTACAAGATTTAGGATTTTTCATGACAACGCTTATGACAATAGGATAATGATAGGCTTGTTTGGAAGGATGAGGTATGTCAAGAGATACCCAAAGCATGTTGCGACAATTTTCCCCTATATCTTCATCAAGATCAAAAGAAGAAGGGTGGATGAATGGACTTAATATAAGAGGTATGTATGATGGCTAAAGATGGTAGATAGGATGGAAATGATATGACATGAATGATAGGTTAGATAGATAAGACATTGTGCCCCAAGTGTAAGTGACATAGAAGATCAACCTACACATGACACCTATTTGCTAGGTTTTCATCATGGTACTTATCCAAGGCACCTGTTTGCCAGGTTTTCACCGTTGGACGAAGGGATTTCTCTTTACTTTTGTTTTTTTTTTCTTTTCTTTTTTTTTGTCTTTTTGGATAGGGGAAGCGGAATATGGATAGGAGGGACTCAAGCGTCTAGTTGTATGAAAGTTGGTAGTCCCATCTAGATATGATGCTGTACGGACCATGTCAAGTGTTATGCTCATAGATGCTGGGTAAGGGATGATTTACAGATGGTGGATTATGATAGGCTTGGCAAGAATGGATGGGAATAGTGGATGATGATGTGGATTGAATAGGACTTGTGCAAAGGATGGATGAAAGGTTTATGCAAAGTGCTACGGACCATAGGGAATGTGATATGTAGGATAAATGTGTGAAGGATTAGGAGAGGAGGTATGGAATTGTTGTGAAAAGAAAGGAACCATGACCAATGGCTGTACACATACCATGATAAACGCTGGAAGCTTTTGATGTGGATGGGGTGTAGGAAGTAATGGAGATGTTTGCTTAGGAGGTGGAGGGTGTAGTGCTTTTAGTACCCACATAGACTTAATATTTTTATGATTTTTATTTTGCTTGTGGGTTTTAGGAATTTGAGACTTTTGAATGGAATGAGAATGTGGGGTGGAAGGGGATGGTTGGGATTTTGTGATGTAGATGCCTTATTTGACTTGTTTTCCTTTTTCTTAGGGACCCAAACCATTTTAGCTTTGGTCTCTACTTTTGGGAGGTATGGGCCTATATACCTTTTACGTATTTCGGATTTGAATTTTATTGATGTCCTAAGGCATGAGTAGGAACTCTTAGGATTTTAATTTTTACAAGCAGAGTGTACTGAAATTATTATTGAATCCCATGGGTATGGTGGAAACTGGGTGGAAGTCGGCGTTTATACAATGTGTGCATTTGTTACCGCGATTAGGAATGTTTAGGGCATTTATGGATGGAGAGATAAGGGGATTGGATAATGGGGATATTAGGTGTTGAGAGAAGTGGAGGTAGATTAGATGGAGGGATATTAGGAGTTGGAAGCAATGGTGGCAGATTTGATGGTGGAAGGTGTATGGTCACATGCTTTTGACATTTGTAGGATGATGGAGGTGGAATGGCAACATATGTTTTAGGGGTACGATAGGATTTATGATGGAAAGTGGACTTGGGATGCATGGAGGAAGTACCAACATCTTTAGGTTGTTGTCCTTGGGGTGTAGGTCCAAGGCCATAAGAGCGTGGAGGGACTTTGACATGGACGGTCTCCAAAATATCTTGTTCATGAAGGTCTAGACCTTTACCTTGGTGGTTCATGTTTTGGAGTGTGCAATGGACAATGAGACTAGGTGTAGGTGGAACACTAGACATGAGTTCCTTATTGGATGGAGAAGATGAAGCAAGGGAAGATAATGGTTTTTGTTGTTCTAAGGAGGAACATTCATGAATGAGGGTGGAAAGACCATTAGGATAGGATAGAAGACTTTCAATGGGGTCGATAGTGGGTGATGGAGGATCATTAGGATCTTGATTAGCATTGTGTTCACTTAGATCCAAGGTATTTGTTTGATCTTCTATGTTGGCTTGGGAGGCATGTGTCTCATCAAGGGAAGTGGATGTTTGTGCATCATGGATGGGTGAGGTGGAGCCTTGACCATGGAATGCACAAAGTCGGGCTAAGCCGATCATAAAAGCAAATTCTATCAAAATGGAAGATTGATCATGAATAGTATTAAGTATGGTATGCATGGAATCATTAGGAGGGTGTTGATCTTTATGTGGATGAGGGGGTAATGTTTCCAAATTTTTAGGATTGTGCTCTTGACATACCTCATGACTTATCCGGCCTGAAGGTGGAAGGGATTTCTCATGAGAGACTTGTCATGTCTTGGATGGTCAAGAAATACAGGGAGCATGATAGAGGGTGACTTGGACTTATGAGGGGAGACTCTGGAATTGTCTCAAGGGGTTGTGGATGACATGGTTATCTTGAAGGACTTGGCATGATGTTTGATGACTCTTTTGTATGTTCAAGAATATGAGTTGGATGACATGGCGATGTTTGATTCCTTGCTAGTAGCCCTTGGTTCACATCCTTTGTAGGTGTATGAGTGGAAGGTGTTGGCTTAGGGTTTTGGTTTTGATTGGATGATGGTAAGGGTGCATGAACTAGATTGGTGTTTCCCTTGTCGAAAGTGGCATTAATACTTGAGGAATTTTGGCCTTGTTGCAAGGTAGAACTTAAATTCACATGTGTTTGTTGTGATATGACTTGATAGGTTCATGTGGCATTGACATACGAAGAAGTGGATGGATTAGATTGGTATGAGGTGGAAGTGGATGACACATTAGGTTGAGGTGACATTGATTGATAATGAATGGATAGGGGATGATGTTGTGGTTGTTGAATTTGACACGTGGCAATGAAATGATTGGCTTGAGCTAGGAGGTGTTGGATTTGAGGTGATTTAATTTGTTGAAAATATTGAAAGATGGTTTGAAGGCTTTGTATGGTTTGGTGGTCTAGGGGTTGGGGTATTTGGTGAAGTGTTTGAAGGAGGTTTTGAAGTTGGGATGCTAGGGATTTGTGTTCGAATTTGGGCATGGTGTCACACATGTGTCTAAGCTCTTGCATATTGATTTGTTCTTCAAAGTATTCAACATAGTTCATGTCATCATTAGAGGTTGTAGGAGGAGCCCCTTGAAGTATGATTTTAGGTTTTGGTTTTGTTTCATTATTTGGCCTATAGAAAGGGACTCCTTGAATTATAATCTCGGGCTTAGGTTTTGTCTCATGATTTGGCCTAGAGGGATAGCCCCCTTAGATTATGATTTTGGGCTTATGATTTGGATTGGGCTTGTTTATGATTATGACCATTTTGATAATTGGTGACTAGGACTAGGTTGGTGATGGTGATGATGTGGAATGACTAGATTGGAAGACTTGGATTGATTAGGGTTGATGATGATTGGATCTGAATGTGTTGGAAGAACGTGTAGAGTCTTGTCTTTACGTGTTTGGTGTTTAGCTTGATTTGACAATGTTTAAATGAATGATCACACATGCACACACATGAATCACACACGCAAGACACATAAGCAAGTTTGAATTTGAAATTATGAATGTGATTATTAAGCACACACTTGAAGAAGACACATCAACAAGTCCTAGAACTAATCAAGTGAGTATGGCCAATTAGGTCTTAAGCTAGTCTACACAAGTTTGACTAAGGATGATTTGAAAGAAAAATCCTGCCACATAGCTGGGAGAAAGGGGTAACCCACCCTTCACCTTCACTTCCCAAAGGTATAAAGTTCTTTGGGGCTTAGCCAAGAGTGATAAGATTTTAACTTCAAAACAAGCATGTCTTTCGATTCACACTTCGATTGAGGTTGTTCCCAAGGGTGATGAAATCCCCTAGTAGGCCTCCTATAAAGGGTTTGACAAAAGCAAACCAAGTGAGGTGCTTGTGATCACACACACACTTGATTCACACTCACAATGATTAATTTCCCTTAGATTAGAAATGAAATGTGTGTAAAATAGTTCAAGCACTTGTTCTTTTTAACCACAAATCAAAATGTGATGGAAGGTACTGGTTAATTTTAACCCAATTTCAAATATGTGATCAAACAAGATTGATTTTATGCCCCAAATTGAAATGTGTGACAAACAAGATTAATGAGATGAAAGATTAGAATGTGTGCACCTGGTTATTTTCGCTTTCCAAATTGTTGATGTGATCTATCCCAATCCTTTTCCAGCTCCGTATGATTCACCAAAAAGTCACCAAGACAAGAAGAAACACATGCATGCAAGCAAAAGTGTGATTAAATCTCAAAACATGCAAAATTTTTCAAATATTTGATAATTTGAAAGCTATAAATTTGTCAAATATGATAAACACTTACACCATTAGATAGCTTATAAAATTCTACCCCATTTCAAAAAAAAATCTTTGAAAAAGACCAAAAAATGAGCAAGATATGGCCATTTTAAGATTTCCTATGAAAATGCTGAAAAAGACCCTGTATGCGCTAAAACAGACCCCATATGCACTACAGAAACTCCCAGATGCACGATAGAAACCCTCAGATGCACCACAGAAAATTGTAAAAACTGTCAAATATTAAAAAAAGAGCCAGATGTGCTAAAACAGACCCCATATGCACTACAAAAACTCCCATATGCGCTAAAACAAACCTTAAATGGGCCACAGAAAACTGTAAAAAGTATTAAATGTTAAAAACAGAGCGAGATGCGCTAAAACAGACCCCATATGTGTTACAAAAACTCCCAGATGCGCTAAAACAGACCTTAAATGCACTATAGAAACTCCCAGATGCACTAAAACAGAGCTTAAATGCGCTATAGAAACTCCCAGA
>VDFB02150307.1:0-19046 GCA_007258455.2 Sequoia sempervirens | reverse complement strand
TGTAATGTCCCCGTTTTTAGCACTGCTCCTTTCAGTGATTGATGGCCTTTTTCCAGTGTGCTGTTGGCTAATCAGAGACAAAATTAGGGTTTCCGGCTGCTTGGTGAGTTCTTTTGAAGATTCAGGGGTTTACATGTTGGAGTTGGGCTATTCGGATCTTGGATTCCTTCTGGGTTTTCTGAGAGCTTCGCAGTGGTGGCGCATGCGTTTCATTCTGAGCAACTCCTTGAATTTACTATTTTTAGTAAATTCTATTTTTAGCAGTAGTCCAGTCAGCACCAGCTCAGTCAACTTTCCTCTTCTGGCAGTTCATGGGGTAATTCTGAATTTTGGCTTAAGGGGTTCATTTTGGAGGAATAAGTATTTTAAAGACAATAATGTTTTATTTTATAAAATAACCCCTTGTCCTAGTATTATGACTTTAAGTTGTTTTAAAGAAGGGGACCTTGAGGGGTATTGTCTCATGAAGGAAATATTTTATATTTCTAAAGTCAAAAAATATTACTTGGAGAAAAGGACGCCTTTTTATGAAGGAAAAGATTTTAAAATAAAGAAATATTAACTTCATGAAAGGGGGCGCCCAAATTGGAGGGAAAAGAAGACAGTTACAAAATTGAAAATTAGGGTTTCTTTCTAGAAGCTTCCGGAGGGTCCTCTCAAAATTATAAAAGGGAGCTTTGGGTCTTCATTTGGACATCTTATGACTTCTATATTGTTATGCTGCCGAAATGGTAACAGGATTGCTTCGAGGAATGAATGCCTCCTAGCCTTGGCTCGACTTCGTGCTTGAGAGATAGCACCTAGTGGAGAGGTTTGCTTGTTTGAGTGACATTTTGTAGTGAGGTTTGCATTTGTAGTTTGGGTTTACTTATGTAGTTCAGTTTATTGCATTTTATGTCATTTTCTGGAGTTGCTGATAACAGGGCTGAATCTATAGTTTCACTCATAAATCAAAAAATACAAAAAGAGTTGTTCTGGGTATTGTCTCATTGGTTTTCTCTGTTGGAAGAGACCCTTCATGAATATTTGCAGATTTTAATATGAAGTTTATGATTTTATAAAGCAAATTCGTCATTCCTTGTAGGGCGCCCTTTCTGGAGTGCTTTGGGATCCGTGCCATTAATTAATAGCCACTTTTAGCTGTCCTTTCTCATAACTAAACTAGGCGCCATCATTTTAAGAGTATTTTGCATCAGTTTTCATGTAATTTGAGTGAGAAATGAGTGAGTTGTGAGCTTTTCATTGAGTTTATGTATTGCTGGTTCTGTAATTCATGTTGCTGGTCTGTCAGATCAGACTTGAGAAAATTGCATATTAGCGAAGGACGGGTGTTAGGAATTCATTATTGACCTAGTGGATGACATCTTTACTATTGCAGCAACTTGTAGAGCTTAAATCCTTGATCTTGCAGGCATTCTACTTCTCATTGTAAGCTGAACAGTAGTACTGTCAGCAATTCTCTCAGTTTTGCTTATCATGTTTGTAATTGCCCACTGAATAAGTGGAAGAGGCTGGCTTGCCGCCTATTTACTTTGATTTGCATTGTAATATCATACATCTCCGCCCTATGGTAGCTCCATTCCCACTCCGGGTTTGAAAGCACATTCTGGGTGTTGAGTTTATTTCGAAGTTGCATTTGTATTTCTTTAAATCTCCACCATATGGTCGCCTCATTCCATTCTGGTTTGGGTAGCACATACTTGGTGTTGAGTTACTTTCAGTTGCAGTTCTGATTTATTGTACTGACGATCCTCTTGCCATATGACAACCTCTCTCTTGTTGAGATTGAGTGCGCATTCTTGGCAAAGAGTTATATTGTAACTGCTGGTTTGATTTATCTAACCCTAACGGGTGTGTTGCATTGCTGATTGTAATTCAAAAATCGAAAAAATTTGGTCCGGTTCATTACAGTGGTATCAGAGCCAAGATCCTGCCATCCTGTGAAAGTAATTAATGATTTAATTGTCAGATGAGTGACAGAGATACCAGACACTACGAACAGAGAAAGATGACTACAGAGAAGTCTCTACTTGAGTTAATGCATGATCTGTGTACGCTATTGAAGGATCCTGAGTTAAGGTGTGGAATCAGAAAGATTTATGCTAAGTCTGAGAAGTCGGATTTGATTGGGGTTTCTAAAGAATGCCAGTTCAAGAAGAAATGTGAACATGAGGCTGCCAAACTCCATAAAGATTATCAGAGCATGACAGAGGAGTTTAAGAACGATGTTTCATTTGATACCTTTTTGGATTGTGTGGTGATTTATCACCCTGGAAAGCGGGCTATGGTCAACTACATCAAGAAAATGATTAAGGAGGAAGCAGAACATGCCATGGTTGCAGGTGCAATGAAGGAAGAAGAAGTGCCTGTTTGTGGATTGCAGCCCACAAATGAACATGACGAAGAGAAAAATCAGTCAACTAATATTGAAGTGGCACAAGCAAGGTGCACATGTCACCTCAAAATGATCGTAAGTTTGATATAGAAACCTTGACAGTTGAGGAGTGTGTGGGAGAGCCCCATAATACTCCCCTAGACTTGCATGTGATAGCAAGTGACAAAGATCAGTTCGGTGAAAAGAATATAGCAGCAGACTTGAATCCTAATTTGGATTCATCCCATGAAGGTTTTGATACTAAGGGCTTCACAGAAGATGTTGGTAGAACTATTGTATGGGATGAGTGCATTGATGAGGAGAATACTAGTGGTGTCCTTGAACCAGCTTTTGATCATTACCATAATGATATCATTGGTAAAGATGTCATAGTGTTTATGCCTCCATTTGTTGAGGATGTGGTGATGGATAATTCTTTTTATGTTGCTGGCCAAAAAGCTCAAGAGTTTTCACAAGATGAATTTATTACAAGTGATCAAGAAGACCTTTATGGCATGCATATGACTGTTCATGATGAGATCAGAAACATACCTATAGATGATAGGTTCATTGAAGATAAGGATGATAAAAAATTTCAAACAGCTAGCTCTAAAGATTCCTTACTTCCTTTCAGTGACAGTGTTAAGGGTGGTTTTGGGTTTGAACTTCAAACCCAACCATTGGAGGGAGGTATTTATGAAGATATCAGCTTTAGTGATTTGGGAGTTGACCTATTCCAAGAATCAACACTCCAAATGTTGCACAAAGAACACTTTTCTTGTGATCAAAACAATCAGCCTCTCACCATTTGGGATCCAGGTGTGAAGGTACTTAGTGATGACAAACCGGTATGGGATGAATTTCCCTTTGATCCGGATGAAGAAATGGAACTTGATAAGGGGTCTCTATCAGCAGACAATAGTGTTAATGTGCTTAAGTTTGGGGCTACTTTCAAGTTTGTTCAAAGTAACATGGGAAAGGAAACAGAGTTTGAGGGCCATATGGCTCTTGAAGATGGAGAGTTTAAAGGTGTTACTAAACACAAATCTGATTTTTCAATGCATGAAGCTGATTGCAAGCAATGGGTTGAAGAACTTACGGAGTATGATGCTTTTCATGATAATGAGCATTCTCAACAAGTTGGTGGTGAAAGACAAGAATGTTGGAGTAGCTTTGAGGGAAGCAAAGGCATGAAACGAAGTTCTGATTTTCAGTTGCAGCCTATCAGCAATTCACCATCTTTGCACATTCTTGAGAGGGAAGATCAAGTCAGAGAGTCCTTTGAAGAGGAAGTGCGAGTTCTGTCCCAATTTGATCGCACTCATAGCTTGGTTGAAGAGCTCTACTGGAAGGCTCAGCTTGATGAGAGACGTAGAGGAGTGACAGATGAAGTTGCTCTTTCTAATTTGCAACTTATCAAAGATTCCTTGGAGACCATGAAATTCGAGTACATAGGCTTGATTGAAGATAGAGATCATGCCGTTGAATCTACAAAGAAGGCTTTCATTGTTTTCGAAGAAAGGGAGAGTATGGTTGATGAGCTCACTTTGGAGCTTAAATCAACAAAGGACAAGTTGAAAGAAATTCAATTGGCTCTAAGAAAGGTTGAAGACCTGTTTGCAGATTGCAAACTTTTCAAGGAGCAAGAGGATGCACGAAGAGCTAAAGAAATCAAGCAAGTAATTGATGAGATTGATAGTCTTCGAGAGGAGTTTGATCTTGAAGGTTTCACAAGAAAATCAAAGGTTGCATGTGCAAATTTGGAGCAGCAAGATGAAAGGAATGACTTTCAAGTTTATGACAATCCTCTTTTTCAAGAAGGTGATGAGAAAAGTTATGATAATCCTCTCTATGAAGTAGAGGATGAAATGGAGAATGAAACTGAGTTTGGTTTCCAGTGCTTGGATGCTTCGATATCACTCCATGAGGAAGTGCCACGTCTGTTGATTAGTAATGAATGCATAAGTGGGTTTGAGGATAAAGTCTATACATGGGAAGTGTTGATTCGAGGAGATTTCAACATCTTTGACACCAAGGTGTTAACAAGGCAAGATTTGGTAGCTGCTGGTAACTTCATTACAGCAGCAAGGAGCAAAAATTTCAGTATTGTTACTCATGAAGCAAGGAAGAAAGATGGACCAGAACTTGATGTTTGTATGCTTGTCAATCCATCCCTTTGGTTGAATGATGCTTTGGCACTTATTAGTCCATTTTTGAAGTTGGATTTGAGGTCATTTAATATTTCATGTCCCATTGTTTTTGAAACTTTCATGGATGGGCTTCAAGGGTTCAATAGAGGAGGCATCAATCTCTTCAGTATACACTTGATCCTTACTAGCTCTTGGGGATGCATTGAGGTTACCTTGCATTGTGTTGAAAATCATTTTCAGTTGGGTATCCGTGCTTGGGATCCTCAACTTGGCTTGATAGAGTTTATTACTTATGGAAATGACTTTTGGAGGGATAAGGATCAAATTTCCAGATTTGTTGTAGTTGTTCCCTTCTTTTCCAGCTACTTGTTGGTTCCGTTTGTTCATCGACAAATGGATTGGAGAGAAGTTTTGAGTATGGATTGGAAAGAGGAACAATTGGTTGCTCTTGGCGTTGATCCTTGGCTAAGACAAGAGCAGATTTTGAGACTCGTGCTTGCTGGTTGGAGGCAGACCAGCCCTGTTACTTGTGGAGTTACTCTCGTTTGGGAGAGTTTTTCCCATCACCACTTGCCAACGAGGTGGTAGTTTTCAGATGGAGATTGCTCTAGTATGTTTTCCGGCCATTTTTGAGGTGTTACCTTGCAACTCTATGCTCATATCATACACTCACACTTGGGAATTTCTTTGGTGCTGCTGTTTTTTCTTGTGTGAGGTACTAAAATCAGATTGCACTTCGCTGACTTCGGCCTTGAACAGCAGAGATTATTTGTTCCTTCGCACCTATTCTACTTTTGGAGTTCATCCTATGGAGGTTTGTGAAGCAAATTTTGATAGTTTCTTTACTATATTGGTTTTGGACAACGAACTTCCACATGCTTTGGCTTTCCCTTCTGAGACTCTTGGAGTTGGAACAGTAAGAGTGATTAGAAGTTTTTATGGTGGTGTCGGTATAATTCAGTTGATGCATAGTAGCTCCAGGAGAAGACATGAGGCTGAATTTGTTGAGCTCTTGCAAAGGATTGCTTTCCTCTTTGCAAGAAGATTTGAGGATGTCATTTTTTCCATCAGGGCTTCGTTTGTTACAATGTGGAGGTATGTTGAGGAGTTTGATTTTGAGATGAGCAGCCTATCCTTCTTCTTACCTAGAATTGTGGTTGACAGTGGTATGGTTGATACTGTTGACTTTGGGCCTCTTGGACATGAGACGTCGCATGAAGTTGGTCTCAGTCCTTTAAGATCTTTCAATTTGAGTATCATGGATGGTAACACTTTGGAGTTACAAGGGAGGTTAGTGCAGCATTGGCATGATGATTTTACTGATGTGATCAGAGTAGTGTAGCAGTGGCATAGTGGGTCCTTCCTGAGATGGATTTGGGAACCTGGGATCATACTTGTTTTGTTATGGATCAATCTTAACTTTTCGGGAGTTATGATGGTATTGCTTGAGGACAAGCAATTTTGGGAAGGGCGGACTGTAATGTCCCCGTTTTTAGCATTGCACTTCTCAGTGATTGATGGCCTATCCCCGGGGTGCTGTCAGCTAGTCAGAGGCAGAATTAGGGTTTTCGACTATTTGGCAGGTTCTCTTGAAGATTCAGGGTTTTGTTTGTTGGAGTTTGGGTGTTCGGATTCTGGATTCCTTCTGGGTTTTCATAGAGCTTCGCAATGGTGGCGCATGCATTGCATTCCGAGCAACTTTCTGAATCTACTATTTTTAGTACATTCTATTTTTGGCAGTGGTCCAATCAGCACCAGCTCAGTCAACTTTCCTCTTCTGGCAGTTCATTGGGTAATTCTGAATTTTAGCGTAAGGGGTTCATTTTGGAGGAATAAGTATTTTAAAGACAATAATGTTTTATTTTATAAAATAACCCCTTGTCCTAGTATTATGACTTTAAGTTGTTTTAAAGAAGGGGACCTTGAGGGGTATTGTCTCATGAAGGAAATATTTTATATTTCTAAAGTCAAAGAATATTACTTGGAGAAATGGACGCCTTTTTATGAAGGAAAAGATTTTAAAATAAATAAATATTAACTTCATGAAAGGGGGCGCCCAAATTGGAGGGAAAAGAAGACAGTTACAAAATTGAAAATTAGGGTTTCTTTCTAGAAGCTTCCGGAAGGTCCTCTCAAAATTATAAAAGGGAGCTTTGGGTCTTCATTTTGGACATCTTATGACTTCTATATTGTTATGCTTCCGAAATGGTAACAGGATTGCTTCGAGGAATGAATGCCTCCTAGCCTTGGCTCGACTTCGTGCTTGAGAGATAGCACCTAGTGGAGAGGTTTGCTTGTTTGAGTGACATTTTGTAGTGAGGTTTGCATTTGTAGTTTGGGTTTACTTATGTAGTTCAGTTTATTGCATTTTATGTCATTTTCTGTAGTTGCTGATGTAGACATCCAATTTGATCACTTCCATATGATCAAACGCGTCTTCTTATATATCCGATTGCTCATCCCCTCTGTCAATATTAATTAAACTATTTGTTTAATTAATACCTTGCATCTTACATAAGGGTCCTAAAGTATTTAATTTAATAAATACTTTACCCCTCTTCCTCCTCTAAATTAAATAAATATACCCTTTTATTTAATTTAGTCATATCCCCCTTCTTAAATTAAAAATTCATTTTTTATTCCTCTTTTCTCTCTCATGGTCACATCCTCCAACTTTTGCAAGTTGGTCCCTAATCCATCTTAATTACTTCATCTTCTTCTAATTAACTAGGGTTAGCATGTGCACACCCTTAACCATCATTAGGGTCACATCCTCCATAATTTCCCACTTGCTTCTAATGAGTCATTAGTCCCTCTAACTGAGTACTTGCACAACCTTAATCATTTGATTAGCCTAACCTAATCCTCATCCTATTTATGGCATATGTCCTTGAGTCAACCGTATTAAAGGCTTTCTCCTTTTGGACAAGGCACTCCACTTCCCTATGTGAATTTTTAATTCACCTTTTAATCCCCCAAGGCACCCAAAAGGAATTTTTAATTCCTTCACTTCTCTCCACATGTCCACTTATTCTTTATTCTTTCCCATCTCCCCATGAGAATATTTGAGGAATTTTTAATTCCTCACATGTCCTCTCACCCACATGGGGACAAGAACATCCTTTATGAGGAGATCTTGTCCAATCCCAAGGTACTTTGTACCCCCTCCATGTCATGTACTTCTCCTTCCACCTCATGTCCACTTCACCTTTTAGGGCTATATCACATGCCACATGTCAAGATGTGAGGGCTTGTGAGTTCTCAACTCACCTTAGCCCTACATCTTGATATTTGGTGGCTCAATCTTGACCGTCCATTTTCCCTAGGAATTCTCAAAATTCCTATAAATACCCCCTCTTTTCTCTCATTTTGAAGAGATCATTTTGTTAGCCAAACTCTTGCAATTTTGTTTCTCAACTTATACTTAGCCATTTTCATGTTTTTATCCACTTGCACTCATCCTCACAACATCATTTAGCTTGCATCTTGTGCCATCCAAGGAGCATACACATCAAAGATCGAAGGGCCAACCAAAGGATCAATTCGAGAGAAGGTATAAAGTTCCATTTGTTGCTTTTTATCTTGTGTTGTTTCCAACTTAGGCTAATCTTGGAGGTAGGTTGTTTTGGTGTTTATTTGCACTCTTTACTTGTTGCTTGTTTTCTAACACCTCTATTCGACCTATCACATTTCTGGCACGCCCGGTGGGACCCACAAACGGGTCTTTTTCTTTCACGTTTGCTGTTTTTTGCATTTTTGCAGGTCCAGTTATAGAGTGGCGACTGCCCCGGACAGAGTGGCTGACTGCCCAGCTAGCTGGGCGACTCGCCCCGACAGAGTGGCGGACTTGTCTCATCAGGCGGACCTTGCCCCCGCACGGCGCACTGCCCCGGTGGCGGATCTCGGCTTTCCTGGCGAGGGATCTCGCCCCGCTGCGGGCGGACTCCGCCCCTCGACACGTGAGTGGCTGCACTGCCCCTCGGGCAAGGCAGAGTGGCGTGGATCCTGGCCCATGCAAGAGTGGCGGACCCGGCTCCGTGAAGGTAAAATTTTTAAGTTTTTTCCGATTGTCTTTTGGTAAATTAGGCACATAGTTTAATTAAAGGGGATCAATAAACCTTGTTTGGCGTGTTTGGGAAGGCTATTTGACGTATCCAATCCCCTTGCGCCATTTGGCGATCCTGGGTGAAGAGAAATCGTAGCTTTCCAAGTCCTTTGAGTCACCTATTTTTCACTTTCTTAGTGGGACCTGCTTGGGGATTTCATCACCCAAAGGGACGATTCCAACCACGCGTACCAGCAGGGTATATAAAGGGGGGAGAGCGAAAGTTGTACCTCAATCCAACCACATTGTAATTGGCAAAGCGTCGGGATGATGTGAAGAGTTGGTCCGAGCCTTTAGTATCTCGCTAAGGTTCCCGACTCACGCTTGTAACGGGTTGGTGTTCACGGTTTGGGCCTCACGTACCGGGTGTATATCGAGGACTCCTTAGCAACCATGTGCATTCTAGAATAGAAGACTTTGTTGACCATACCCGTTTCTACTAATCTTAGGGTTGTGCTGTTTGAATTGTCTTTTTTCGTGCAAAAACCAGTGATTATCAGTTTGGCCAAGTCTTTTATGATTGCTATGTTTTGGGTCCTTTGCCTTACCCACCTATCAAAACATCAAGCTTAAAACTCATCCTTTGGCGGACCTGTCCCTGTGCTGTGGCAGACCTGTCCTAACCCTGTGGCGGATCTGTCCGTGTGCTGTGGCAGACCTGTCCCTGTGCAGTGGCGGACCTGTCCCTGTTCTGTGGCGGACTTGTCCCTGTGCAGTGGCGGACCTCTCCTAGTGCAGTGGCGGACCTGTCCTAGTCCAGTGGCGGACCTGTCCTTGTGCTATGGCGGATCTGTCCTATTGCAGTGGCGGACCTGTCCTAGTGCAGTGGCGGACCTGTCCTAATACTGTGTCAGACTTGACTTTTGACCAGCCTATATTATCACTTGGCACCCCTTGTCCCTCTGTTTCGAACATCGACACGATCATCCACCATCCTAAAACGAACATCTGAACGTCCATTCCGAGTCTCCATCCCTTCGTTCTAAGGGTCATTTAATCTTGAACACTCTTTTGCTTGGTTCAAGAGCCATTCATCTATCCTAAGACGCTCCCCATCCGTCCTAAATCCGCCTTCATATCCGATCTCCGTGGGTCCATATAAACCCCATTGGAATAGTCATCCGCGTTGACCTAGGTATTCATCCCTAATCATAATCATCATAACTGGCTCAGGATCGCTATCCGTCTTAAGTCAGTTATCCTTTCCGACCCAATCAATCCGCTTCTATCTCAAGTTGGATTCGGTGTCGTTATCATATATCCACCTTTCAATCAATACCTAGTGTTACCAAGGATCCTTCCTAAACTCGGTTGTGGATCTCGGTCTTCATCATCTTTATCATCACATCAATCCTAATCATCAGATCAATCCAACCCCCAGATCATCAAATCTATCCAGATCAAAATCCAAAACCTGGACTAATCCAGTGTCATCAAATCAATCCACATCGGTCTAATCGATTGTCGTCAATCAATCTCCCATCAAACCGAATCAATCTTTCATCATCAAGGTCTTTCTAATATCTTGATCCCTCTCATCATCTTGCATGCCCGTTCAGACCCGATCATAGGCAAAGAAAATGGCTGACCAACAAGCCCTGAATGCCCAATCAAACAATCCTCAAGATCCCAATAACACAATGAACATCCCTCACGATCCCCACAACGGTACCTCATCACAATCCAACGTGGATGGTCAAAACACGTCACCACCTGGGGAAGAAAACATGGCTGATCAACCTGAGCTCACATTCGAGGAACACTTCAGCAACCCTGTTAATGCACAAATGACAGAACGCCTTCTCGAAAGACATGGGGAAAAAATCTTGGCTCACTTGATTGACAAAGGTGTCAAGATGCCGTCAGGTGTCGACTTATCCAAGTATGGCACCTCCACATCTAATGTACCCCAAGGTTCACATAACATCCCCAATAGCTCGTATGTCCCCAATGTTCCTTCCGTAGAAGGTTGGCACCAACCTGAATTCGGCAACGCTGTCCTATATCCCGTTGGCAATCCCACACATCCCACCATCTCGGTCACGGGAACACCCCAAACCATTGACCCCAATGATCCTTTTGCCTATGGCATGCCGCAAAACATCCCGCAACCGCAACCGCAACCATTAATGCTACCGGCACCACTCCCCTCAAACCCGCCTCCTGTCAACACTAGGGGCAACCCTTTCGCCACCTTGCCCCCACCTCCTGGGGCTACCAATCCTCCACCATCGTCATTCATACCCCAACAACCGCCCCAATCTAACAATCCTCCACCATCGTCATTCATATCCCAACAACCGTCCCAATCCAACATCCCTCCTTCATCGTCATTCGTATCCCAACAACCTCCCCAAGCTTATGCTCCCACTAGTGCTCAACAACCTCCCTCGCAAAACATCTCAATCGCACCGCTACCTCAACAACAACCATTGGTCAATCCCCTATTTTCAACACAACCATCACAGCATCAACCGCAAGGAAATCAACCTCGGCCTTCAGCCCCGACCATATCTCCATTCCTTGCATCCATTTTACGCCCGCAAGCGCAACCACCACAAAACATCCCATCTCACCCACCACAGCCGCCAACTGTGCATCAACAACCACCCCATCATTACAACTATTATAACCAGCAACAATATCAACAACCCTCCTATGTGGCATCACAACAGTCATATCAGCACCCCCAATATCCGCAAGCTAATCAACAACACCTTCTCCATACTTCCCAACAGTACGCCACCCATAACTACCCAACCAATTCATATCTCGCCTCGCAATAGCAACCTCTTTATCAACAAGGTCCCTTGGCGTATCAGGAGGGGATGCCATCTCCTCATCCATACGCCCATCTCCAAACATCATCTCAGAATCCACAATCGTCCTATCATCAATACCCATCCAACACACCGGCCAATGCGGACATCCTAGAAATCAAAGCCGCTCTAAAAGATCTTCAAGCAGGGACTGGCAAACAATCATTCAAGTTTGAAGATATATGCCCATATCCGTATGATCCCTCCATCTCATTGATTCCCTTCTCCAAACATTTTGAGATGCCAAAGTTTGACAAATATAAGGGGAACAAAGATCCTAAGGCCCACTTACAGGAGTTTTACTCCCAGTGTCAAGAAGTTATCCACAATGACAACTATCTCTTGCGCCTATTTCCTCGAAGCCTGGCAAGCAACGCGCTAGGGTGGTTCATGACTCTTGAAAAGGGATCTATAAAATCTTTTGCAAACCTGTCAGAAAATTTTGTCTCCTACTTCAATTTGGAGAAAGATACCGATACCTTGGATCTTCTCAAAGAGAAACAACGTGAAGGCGAAACCTTTACTAGCTACCTCCAGAGGTGGCGTGCCCTAGCAAGCCGAATGAAAACCCCTTTGAAAGAAAAGGACATGGTCACCCTCTTCGTGGAGAACTCTCATCCCGACATTGCTCATAACTTCCGATTACATTGTGTCACCACTTTCGCAGAGGTAGTAGAGAAGGGACCCATCCTTGAGCGCGCCCTTGTTGCCAAGGGGCACGTCAAAATATATAATCAGGATAGGGAAAGGACATTCAATGACGAGCCACATTTTTGGAATAAGAACAAAAATGCAGTAAATGATGGTGTCACTGACACTAAACATGTCCACATGGCCAACACATCCCAGAAACAACAGCAATCCATACCTAATGCCATATCTGTACCGCAAGGGACACCCTGTCCTCCCCAACAGTCCAATCAAAATAACCAAGGGAACACTAAACGCCAGTATGCTCAACTAGGAGAACCCTTGAGTGTCGTCTTCAACAAACTATTGCAGATCAGCTATCTGATCACGTACCCTGTCACCAAGCCACTCGACGAATCCAAACCTAAGCCCGCATGGTTTAGGGAAAATGACTATTGTGAGTTCTATAAAATCAAAGGACACTCTTTGAATAAGTGTCAAGGTCTGAAAAACTATGTACAGGATCTCATAGATCGAGGTGACATCAAGGTTGACCCTAGTCAAGCTCCGTCGTCCAATGCTCAATTGCAGATCTATCAAAACGCCTTCCCGAACCATAACCAAGGCCCGAGTACTTCCAACAGTAATCCTCAAAATAACAGCACAAATAACGTGAACTATAAGAATGTACCCCTCAATTACGAGGGTATTATTCATTACATTGAGCAGGTAGAACCTCGTGTATCCATGATACATGTCAAAGCTAAAGACCCTCAATGTGCTGTTACCACACGACGAGCCCGCATCACCGTTCCTGCAGCCTCTACACCCGCCCAACCGACTCCTGTAACCTCCTAGTACAATGTCCTTGATCGCTTAGGAAAGACCCCTGCACATATCTCCATCTTGGATTTACTCAAGTCTTCCCCCGTGTATCAAGAAATCCTCAACAGAGCCCTACAAGAAACCCATGTGCCTAATAACATTGATCCCACACAGTTCCAAGCTTTGGTAGGACACCTAGCTTCATCTCACCAACTACACTTCAGCCAAAATGATATGCCCAACATTGATGCCAATCATAATCGCCCCTTACATATTGAAGTCGTGGTTGCCCGGCATAAAATAAAAAGAGTCTTGGTAGATAATGGCTCTGCCCTCAACTTGTGCACTCTAAAATTCATAAAACAGGTGGGGTATACCCAAGCAGATTTAAGTAATCAGATCATCACAATCAAGGCTTATGACATGCAGAAAGGAATTCAGAAGGGATCATCAATCTTCCCGTCCAAGTCATGTCCGGATCTGACTTGCCCATCTCCTTCCTCGGTTATTTTCGACCATGCTTCAACATCCCTTAACTACCTGAAAATGCCTCGAATTCCCGTTACCAGATTTTGCCATCCGCGACCCGCATCTGATTCGAGACCATCGATCCTTCATCGACTCCAGCGTAAAAGTCCGTGATCATTGACAAAGGGTGTGGCGACTAAAATGCATACCGCTTTAATGTAGCGACCATGCCAATTATCACCACACGAGTATGGTCAACCTTCGCATGCTACCCCAAAGGAAGATAAGACTATCACCTTCCATGGCAAAAACATCCCTACCACCACTTTCAGATCCCCAAGTATCAAGATAGATGCACCGAAAGAGGACATAAGCCAATGTGTCTATCGAGAAGAACCCCAGCCGGAAACTCCTCTCAAGGAATACTTTCAAGAAAAGTACCCCTGGCCAACAAAGTTCGTGGAAAAGCATAACTATCAAGGTAGGGGCCTAGGAAAAGAAGAACAAGTGCAGTTGCAACCCGTTGATACGTCTCAGCTACCAAAAAACATAGGCATTGGGTATGACAGAAAGCAGAAAGGCCCCGAAACATCGTCTAATACTTCCAATAGTGTCGCTGTGGACAAGGGCTTATTGGAAGACATACCCGAGGAGGAATCCATCATAATGTAAGGCATCGATGACGCCGACCAATCGACCTATCTTCCATACCAATGCCTAACTGTCACACTATTAGCCTATCCCTTTGCCATCCTGAGCTCATTGATTGGGACCTACGAACTAGCACACCTGTCAGTATGTCTACAGATACATATGTCAACCTCATGGGATTGGGGGAGGATGAACACTCCAGTCGCAAAAGTAAGAATAAGAAAAATAACAAACGGTCATCTAGTGAAAACCTCCCTGAGGCACTTCTTGACTTTGAAAAAGTAAAAATAAAGGACGCATCTGATGGCGAAAACCTCGAAGAGGCGCTAGAAGATGGAAATGTTCATCTTCCCCTTATGGGAACTCAGTTATCTACCCGATCACCTATTCTGATTGAAGAGACTCAAGAAGTCAATCTGGGAACTGCTGAAAGTCCTAAGGTCACCTATGTAGCCAAGTCACTCTCGGAGCAAGAGTACCCAGTCATCGTGCAGCTACTCCAAGAGGGAATTGTTAACTTTGCTTGGTCATACTCAGACATGCCAGGCTTAGATCTTGCCTTAGTGGTTCATCACCTAGACATCCGCCCAGACGCTAGGCCTGTCAAGCAAAAACTCCGCAAGATGCATCCGCAAGTCGCGTTGTTAGTCAAGAAGGAATTGGAGAAGTTACTGGAGGCAAGATTTATTAGACCAATTGACTACTCCGAGTGGATCTCCAACGTAGTGCCAGTTGCTAAACCAAATGGTGACATTCGGGTCTGTACGGACTTCAGGGATCTCAACAAAGCCTACCCAAAAGATGACTTCCCCCTGCCCAACATTGACATGTTGGTCGACCTAACAGCAGGACATGAGACGTTGTCCCTTATGGATGGCTTCTCCGGGTATAACCACATCCGAATCGCACCTGAGGACCAACACAAAACCGCCTTCACAACTCCTTGGGGCACTTTCTGCTACAATGTTATGCCCTTCGGTCTCAAAAATGTGGGGGCGACATATCAGAGGGCAATGACGGTCATCTTCCATGACCTCATACACATCATCATGGAGGACTATGTCGACGACCTATTAGGAAAATCCAGAACGCGAGCAGAACATCCTACCATCCTGAAAAAAATATTTGAGCGGTTAGAGCACTACAAGTTGCGGCTAAACCCAAAAAAGTGTGTCTTTGGGGTCACTTCAGGAAAGTTGTTGGGTTTCAGTCTCTCGCAGGGGCATTGAGGTTGATCCCGCTAAGGTAAAAGCTATCCTGGACATGCCCCCTCCACGCAATCTCAAACAGTTAAGAAGCCTTCAGGGGAAGATGCAGTCCATCCGTCGGTTCATAGCCCAGCTGGCCGATAAGTGTCAGCCGTTCACTCATCTTCTGAAAAAAGATTCCACCTTCCGATGGAACCAGTAGTGTCAGATAGGCTTCGACAAAATCAAGGAATATTTAGCCCATCCCCCGATATTAATGCCACCTATTCTCGGCAAACCCCTCTTGCTCTACATCTCCGCCACTTCAGTCCCGATGGGGGCATTGTTGGCACAACATGATGAGTCATCGAAAGAGAGGGCAATCTACTATATTAGTCGGACATTGGTTGGCTACGAGTTAAACTATTCCTCCATGGAAAAGCCTGCCTTGCACTCGTCTTCAACACACAGAAGCTTCGACATTACATGCTTAGCCATCCAGTAAAGTTAATCACCAAGATCGATCCATTGAAGTATCTATTATCTAGAACCACTCTGACCGGCCGCATGGCTAAGTGGGTCATGGTCCTCAGTGAATTCGACATAGAATATGTGGACCGCAAGGCTATTAAAGGGCAGATAATCGCAGACCAATTAGCGGAAGCTCCTCTAGTTGACACTCACCCATTGATCACGGAATTCCCTGATGAGGAAGTCTTCTCTGTTGATGAGACCCCCACGTGGACACTGTATTTTGATGGATCATATACACATAATGGATCGGGGGTAGGAATTTTATTAGTTACCCCTCAGGGTGACTACATTCCCAAGTCATTCAGGATAGCGTTCCCATGTACCAACAATATGGCCGAATATGAAGCTTTCCTTACCGGTCTCAAAATTGCGAAACAGTGGCACATAACTCAGTTGAAAGTCTTTGGTGACTCCTTGCTAGTCATTAGACAAGTTAATGATGAGTTCCGACCAAGGATGATAAGTTGTTACCCTACAAGCGCATGGTGGATGATTTCAAGAAATATTTCACCTCTATACAATTTGAACAGATTCCCAGGGTACGAAACAAAGCAGCCGATGCGATGGCCACTATTGGCTCCCTCCTGGACATGCCCAAAGATCGAACAGAGTGTGAGTTTCTTGTAGAACAACTTTTAATCCCAGCATATGATATCCCTGAGACCGACATGGTGTGCGAAATTGTAGGTCCCACCTCCCGATGGTACCAAGACATCTATACCTACCTCCGTGATAACATTATACCCCCAGACCTTACCCGTAACCAACGCAAATCCTTCATTCATCGCTCTTCTCGATACGTCATCGTCGGTGATACGCTTTATCGTCGCGGGTATGATGGAATCCTCCTTAGATGTCTAAATGAGACCGAAGCCCATGCTACACTAACGGAGGTACATGGCGGTGTTTGTGGAGCACATTCAAATGGTATGGCTCTGGCCAAAAGGATCTTACAAGCGGGATATTATTGGCCTACGTTGGAACGCGATGCTTGCGAGTTTGTGAAGAAGTGCCTTCCATGCCAGCAACATGCAGATTTAATCCATGCTCCAGCACAAGATCTTCAGCCCCTCCTAGCACCATGGCCATTTTCTCAGTGGGGTTTCGACTTGATTGGCAAGATTCACCCACCCTCATCCGACGGCCACACCTTCATAATTACCGCCACTGAGTACTTCACCAAGTGGGTAGAGGCAATGCCCCTTTCACAAATCACCGGTACTCAGATTTCCAAATTCATCCTTTACCATATTCTCTGCAGATATGGTATCCCGTCCAACATCCTTTCCGACAACGACAAACCATTCAAAAACCAAGCCATGAAACATCTCTGTGACACCTTCCATATCCAGCACCGTTGGTCAACGCCTTATTACCCCCAGGGTAATGGTCAGGCGGAAGCGACCAACAAAACCCTCATCTGTATTCTCAAAAAGGTTGTCAATAACACTGGACGAGATTGGCACCTTCACATTCATCCTGCCCTTTGGGCATATCGCACATCCATCCGCACCCCAACAGGCGCCACCCCCTACTCTTTGGTGTTTGGTGCTGAAGCCGTCTTGCCAATCGAGGTTGAACTTCCATCATTGAGAATCTCTCTGAAAAACCTTATTAGCGAAGAGGATGCTCGTGTTGCGCGGCTGGCACAGCTAGAGTTACTAGATGAACGAAGAATAAAGGCCTACGACCATCTGCAAGCATACCAGAATCGCCTCAAGCGCAGTTATAACAAGAAGGTTCGCCCTCGGCAATTCCAGGTGGGCGAGCTTGTCTTGAAGGAGAACCAACGTACTCAGCAAGACCGCGACAAGAAAGGAAAATTTGAGGCAAATTGGTTAGGGCCCTATATCATAGCCGCTAAATATGGGTTTGGGGCATACAGGTTGACTACTCTTGAAGGAGACCCCCTTAACCAGCCCATCAACATCATGCATCTGAAAAAGTTCTACACTTAAATCTGCTCGGTTACCTCACCTAGTCAAAAATCAAAAAAATCAAAAAAATCAAAAATCAAAAATCCAAAAATAGTCAAGAGAAATAAATCCGTCCTATGGTGAAAACCACCTCTTGGTGGCGCCTTGGATAAGTATGGATGGTGAAAACCTGGTAACAGGCGTCATCCATAGAGGGCTTAATCATTATCTACCTAACATCCTAGTTATGTTATGCCTTCAGCCACACTATTGTCCTCACCTATCTCATCCCCGGCTGCTTGGTAAATGTTGATTGAGCATTGGACGACCCATCTAGCCTATCCCCCATTCCTGAGCTTTTCAGTATCCCACTCTGAGCTTGTGTCATTCGTTCCCTTCGTTGTTATGTGCATGTCATCAGGTAGGATCATCCATCGCGTCGGTCTTCACCTAGGTCCCATCCTGTCGCGTCCATTAGTCGAACTACGTTGCCCCTGCGCTGTCACGTAGGAAAGGTTGATCATTTGATTCGCACCCGAGGCATTTTTCCATCATCATCGGTTACCATTTGTCTTCTTTTCGCTTTATCCATGGTCTTTTCTGGAACTACGAGGGCTCTGCGTTTTCACGTAGGCAAGGCTAATCTATGATCGGCCCCCGAGCCCCTAAGTCTGTAGGTTATGTCGGTCTTTTGTGCTTCGTTATTAAGTTATGCCCACCTCTAACCGGTTCTTAACAAACGAAATTCCCTTGTGTTACAAGATCTTGTCCCTCGGTAACATCCCGCGTCAACTGGATCATCCTACTTTCGCATCCATCTTTGGTCTCAACAGGATGAATCCTTCCTAGCAGACCTCGCCAATCACATCCATCACCTTGATTCTATGGCAAAGGACCTATTGTCTTGATTATGATCTTGTGATGCTTTCGAATTTTGTTTATCATTTTAGGTTCCTTCCCATCACTTGTCAAGGTCGCCTTGGTCCACCATACTATGGCAGGCTTTGACCTGTTGAAATGGGGGCATACCTTGATCTTTTGTTTTGTCTGTTGTCTTCTCAAGTTATCCCTCGTAAGACCCACCAAGATCTCCAGGATCTTGTGTTACGTTGGGACAACTTTGTGTGTTTGTGGTTATTACAACACCAGGCCCGACCGAGGTCATCGCGACCTCGGGGTGTTGGAATAACCTTATTGTTTGCTGTATTTGTTTCCTGCGTAGAGTACTCACTCGCCTTGGTCTTTTATATCAAGGTGCTTGGTACCCTACGCTATAATAAATATCAATGCTCCAAAGATGGCAAGATCTCATTTTCACTGCATTTCCACCACTTTGCATGCACCCTTCATTTCCATCATAACCACCGCTTATGATTTCAGTTGTGCA
>VDFB02150306.1:0-38677 GCA_007258455.2 Sequoia sempervirens | reverse complement strand
TAGCTCAAGTGACAAAGAAGTTGAAGAGCAACGTCAAGAAAGAAGATCAAGGACAGTGTGAACGCGTCTACAAGCGGAATCTTCTAGAGGACTGATTGTGGGCATTTATTGCCTTTGCTATTTTTGGGAGTGAGTGGGAATCTTTGATTCATTTAATGTACCACTCCCTACTCTGACAGTTTTTAGGGTTAGGGCTGAGGTGGCACAATTTTAGCCACTCTATTGATTGTAACCCTAGCCGTCTTTTGGGACTTGGCTAGCTATATAAAGGGGGAGTCCCCCTCATTTGTAACTCAGTAGACAGTAGAGAAGATTAGAATAGACATAGAGTAGAGGGACAACTTAGAAGTAGCTTAGTATAGATTGATAGTGTAGTTTGAAGAAGAGGGAAAGTTTTCCCTTTGAAAACTTTGTAAGAAATTGTTGTGAACACTCTCTCAATAAAAGAGTTTTTCATTGATGGTGAATTTCGTCTTTGTTGTGAGTAGCTAGCAAGGTTTCTTCGTCCTTCGGATTCAAATGGTAGCTCAAAGTAGTATAATTTTTATTCCATGCAAGTAGTTGTTAGTTGTGGAATGTGGTGTTTGATCTGAGCAACTTTGTCTATCCATACCACTAGTGTATTTGCTGATGGTGAATGCGCCTTGTGTGGTCAACTGGAAACGTTTGGGCCTAACTTCAATCATAGTTTGAATGGTGGTATGCGTCGTTGTGATGGTATCTTCATATCAAATGGTGGTTTGAACATCTTTAGTCATCTCCCCTGAAGATTGCACCGACTCCGTGGAAGCTGTCCGAGGTGAGGCAAAGCGAAGTTCGGTTGAAGTTTGCTGAAGTTGAGCTCCATATCCCGCACTTAGAATAGATTTAGACTCTCTTAACCTTGCACCATTTCAATTCAGTACTTTCTGGTTAGAATAGGAAACCCGCACTTCATAGGTAAATCTTTCGAGCATTTGAATTCCTTTCTCCGCTGCCGAACAATTCCGTAAGTCCCCTTGAAATACCAGCAAATCGCATCGAGCCAAACTGAGCCTATTCGCACTGAAAGAACCTTGGAGTTGAACGCATGAACTTTCTTTGCAATCTTAGCATGCGAATACTTTGATCAAGAGAGAATAGGGTAGCTACATTAATTTTATTCTCGCTGGTGCGGTCACTTAAAAAACACATCAACACTTCCTATGTCGAGTACAAGACTTTCTCTAAGCAACTAAAGCATCCTGAGTGTTCTGAATAATGTTGGAGAAAGTTGAGGTGTTCTCAAAGTCATTATGAACAAAAGTCTTCACCTCTGAAAAGAAAGGTGGTAGTCTATTCCTCAAACCATCAACAGTCACCTCCTCAGAAGTCAACCTCCTAGCAAAGATAGCCTCCAATGTATTCAGGACTCCATCAAGAATGTTCATCATGGCCTTTCTGACCCTGGCCGAATCTGCTTGCGCTGCATCAAAGAATCCTCAGCTTGTGACAATTGAAGAATACCAGCCGGGGAAGTCATATCTATCACCCTCCTGTATCACACCTCCCTCAACCAAAGTTTGTAAGGGAGTATGCATCAAAGCCTCTAGACGAAGGACAACCTTGGTTTGATAGATATGAGCATCATGTCATAGTCCCTTCTGACATCTCTCGTGAGGATGTGATTGGCTCTATCACACTCCACCTCGTGAGGGTCAGACATTGATTGATAGAGGGTCACTTCGAGCTTGGCTCACCTTCAAGAAGCAGAGATTGATCGCTGGTCTTCGCTCGGCTCGATCGTGAGGCTTTGGCAGAATTGCTTATTTAGTAGCTCCCGGCAGTAGCAGGGGACCCCTGCTATTTTTAGCAGTATGGCTTTGGCGGCATCCGGAATCACTTCAGAGTTCGTCAGCATCAGACGGAACAGGAAACGGATAAGTAACGAGAGAAATATTAATATTTAATTACATTGATTAAATATTAATTAATTAAGGATTATAATATAAAGTTATAATTTAAAATTATAACTTAAGTGATTTTGCCTTGAGGGGTGCGCCCATCATCAAAAGGGGCCAGTTTGGCAATTAATGATTATTATAAAATATTTCACGGAGACTATTGAAATATTAAAAGATTAAAATGTGAATATTTTATTAAAACCCTATTCTTGAGGAAATCGCACTTTTCAGCATAAAGAGGATTTTGCCTTGGGTTTTGAGCCATGTGTGATTATTGGATTTTGAGAACTGATCAAATTGATCTGAGCATAGACTTTAGGGTTTGAACTCGACTTCCTTGGGGAATGAGCCATCTCCAGCGGAAAGCAATTCAGAGAGTGTGAAATATCACTTGATCTATTGCCAGCAGAGGTTTTCTCACACAGAGGAAATCATTGATCTTCAGAGTAAATTCATTTGCAGAGCTTCAGTCATATTCTTTCATTCAGAAACCATCATACAACTTGGTGCACCATTTACAGAGCTTCAGACATTGATTTTGGAGGAAGCCGTACAGCATTTATTGCAGATTCTGACAGGCCGTACCTGCTGTCAGGGCCGTACCTCTGTCCTTTGGCCGTACTCATCAAATAAAAAGAAACGCCTTTGATTGGGGTTTCCAGTTGGCATCATCTTAGGCGCTGGGATTGCTGGAGGCATCTGGCATCATCCATCAGAAGGAAAAGGACTTCATTTACCTCAGCCGTACCAATCTGTACTTCTGTTGCAGCAATTATCAGGTTTTTAAAATATTGAAAATTCATTATTTTATTCATTGCATGTATCTGGGTATTCTTGTAATCAGTAGAAAAGATCAAATAAAGATACTGGCATCCATATTCAATCCATTTCAGAGTTATTTAATTTTTATAGAATTTATTTCAATTTATTGCAAAATCGTACCTTTCATTTATTGCATCAAAAACAATAAAATTCGCAAAACCAAAACTCAAAACTCAAACTCCGGCAAAGGTCGTGGGAAACTAGGGTTTCTACACATCACCCCAAGCCTGATCAATTGCATCCATTCGTGCCACAATGCTGGAAGCTTGCTGATAAGCATGAGCAAGATCCTCTACAAACTTTTCTGTCTCAGCACGAACGCTAGCAACCCACTTGTCCGCCTCTTGTGCCATCTTCAAATCTTCCAAGCCGCTGACAGACTCTCTAGGAAACTCAGCTGGAAGCTCAATGCCGGATTCTCCTGTCCGCAAGGACTAGACAAATGTTATACGTAACCAATCAAAGTTTTGTGCTCCTTCTTCAATTTCTTATATTTACCTTTAGTCCAGAGCAACCTGTCCTTGAGTGCCTGGTAGGAGTTATCACACTCCTCAATTATTTGTGCTCGCGTGGGGCGACCTAACTCCATGGTGGTGATCACATAATTTTCTGGAACAACCTCATCTCGATCACACTCAATTCTTGGCATAGCCACATGAAGGGTGCGAGAGACATCCTCATTTGTTGAAATCTTTGAAAATTTCCTAGCTCTCTTCTTTGTCGGAGGTGCATTGATTCTACTCGGGAATTCATCCATCTCAACTCCTGGATCTGTCTCCTCAATGGGGCTCCTCATCTTGTCTCTGAGCCAATCTGGTACTACCTGCTGCAGGTTGGAAATAATAAGTGGCTGCTCATTCCTTGCTTCTTCTTCATGAACCTCCTCTCTAACTTCATCCTGACGAGGCTCACCAACTTCTATAGGCTGAGTATCTCCTGAACCTTGGGCCTCTTTCCCTGTAATTGTGTCATCTTCTAATGCTACCTCAATCTCATGCTGGAAGTGTGCATCTGTGGCCGTTTCTTCATCTTCTTCCTGCTGGTTATCTTTGGTAGGCGCATTGACACTCTGGCCAACAGACTCCCTTCGAGGTGGCTGATTTGCCTCCTGTAATTCTTGTTCTTTATTCAACATATTCCTCTTATCAACAAATAATGAAACCTCTTGTATACTTGGAGAACGTGTCTCCAATGGTGTAGGTGATTCTACCTCAACTCTCGAAGGCTTTGGTTGGACTGGCTCTTTCCTTTGTGACTTTGGAGCTCGAGCAACCGGTTTCTTCTTTGTAACAGTTGGCGACCTATGATCTCCCATCAAGTTTTAAGTAAGAGGAATCGACCTACTCTAAAGCCTGTTCATGTGCCTCTCAACCCATCCTTGGTGAATGTCAAGACTAGCATGCAAAGTGTATCCAAATCCGCAATCTCCGGTTCCGACCAGTCTGGAAGTGGGAGTGGCGTATCCCTCACTGTCTCATAATTTGGATGAAGAACGTTCATATCCTCGTCTACCTGGTTTGGCACTGGAACAATCTCACACTCCCTTATCATGCTGAAAGGTAATCTTGAAAACATCCTTCTTCTTACCTCAGCCTCATCCAATGCACTAGCCCAAAAATCTTCAATATTTGCCTTATGTCTGAACTCCTCTGATAGTATCCATTTGATATTTTTGTGAGGATCATATTACTGTCTGCTGGTGTGATAAGAAAGGTGGAAAAATTGAAGCTCATTTTCAGCTTCCTTGGCTGCCTGCAATGAAGGACACACTTCATCTGAATTTCCCATGATGATCAGGAAGTCAAGTCCTCCCTTCTTTTTCTTCTGAATCTTATCATAGGCGATGAGTTGCCTAGATATTTCTAACATCAAGATCCTGTTCGTAGGGTATTTGGGCAACCTATATGGATATGAAGAGAACCCTTGCAGCCTAATGTAAGTAAATTTCGGAAATTGGATAAACCAACACCCGTACCTTTCTATCAACTCCTGAGCCTCCTCGGAGATCTTGTGATGAGTTCTTTGCTGAAGTGATCTCGTTATGTGCATGGTGAAGGTGTCATTGACTCTCTTGTAGTGAGATGTGCTCGTCAAGTGCAGCTGCGAACAAGCCTCATGAATCTTAAACTACTGAGAGCCGGACCCAATAGGCTCCTTGTATGATATTCCTCTGTACTTCGTCATACAAGCCAACATGTAGATAATGTATGAGCCCATATAGAATGTTTTCGTTCTCCTCAAACTCCGGAGTTGCTCATGCAAATTATCACTAATCATCATTGCCCAGTCAATATGCTCCTTGCCTTCCAACACAAGGTTGATGTAATAAAACATCCAAGGTTCAAAAATGAATGCTTGGGGACATCCTCCAACTTTTTTGAGCATCATAATCAAATCACAATATTCCTGCTTCAAATCATCTGAGATTATCTGCTTCAGCAACTTCGTGTAGGTGGGCTTGGGCTTGTTTATCCAACAAGAGTTTATCATATCAGCACATCTGTCAAATGTAGAAGCATACATATGCTCAGCTCGTTCTCTCATTTTGTAAATCATCTTCTGTAATGTCCCCGTTTTTAGCACTTCACTTTTCAGTGATTGGTAACCTATTCCCAGTGTGCTATCAGCAAGTCAGTGGCAGAATTAGGGTTTCCGGTTGTTTGATGGGTTCTCTTGAAGATTCAGGGTTTTGCTTGTTGGAGTTTGGATGTTTGGATTCTGGATTCCTTCTGGGTTTTCAGAGAGCTTCATAGAGGTATGACTTGCAACGGCTTCGGGCAACCTTTCCAAACTTACTATTTTTAGTAAGTTATGACGGTTACATCTCGGAGTTTGGGATTTTGGATTGCGGACTCTTTCTGGGTTTTCAGAAAGCTTCGCAATGGTGTCGCATGCATTGCATTCTGAGCAACTTCCTGAATTTACTATTTTTAGCAGTGGTCCAGTCAACATCAGCTCAGCAGGCTCCCTCTTCAGTCAGTTCAGTTGGTTTGATCAATTTTGGCCTTGGGGTGCATTCTGGAGAGATAAGTTCATTTATTTAAATAATGTTATGTTAATGTTATATTTTAATGTTATGACCCCTTGGCCTAGTGAAACAACTTTATGTTGTTTTAAAAAGGGGGACTTTGATGGGTGGCGCCTCATTTGGGGGTGGATTTTAATATTCCAAAGGTTAAAAAATAAAATGGTAAAAAAGGACACCAACCTTTATGAAAGTCAGATTTTAATTGATTTAAATCAATCAAGGGAAAAGGTACGCCATTTTGAAGGAAGGTTTGGTCAAGTCAAAACCCTAAAGCATCTTGTGGAGTGGTGGTTAGGACCTTCACACATCAGCCCCATTGCAATGGGGACTTCCTAATTTTGGCTTTTCTTTTTCTAATATTTTGTCGTTGTCTCTTTTTCCATCACTGCTCTTTTCGATTCATTTCGGCCATCGAAGTTTAACTTGAACTTTTGGCCAAGTCTGAGAATTAGGGTTTTGGGCTTCCTTGCCAATTTGGGGTCAAATGGAGTGAGTAAATTGAAATCTGAGTTTAACGTTGTTGTTAGTGTGCTTCTAGCAGGCTTTCAGCCAAGTTTTATCAGATTCCGAGGTACTTACTATTTTTAGTAAGTGTGAACTTCAAGCAGTTCGTCAGCATTTTTGAGATTCCGACAGTCACACTGTGTCCAGAGCACATCAGGCTACTCACAGGTTAAATTTGAGTAAAAATGGATGACTTGCTATTTTTAGCAATCCAGCCTCCAGAGCAGATTTCAGGGTCTTCACGTTATATTTTCTGATGCATGTCCGGAGATTCCTTCTGGGTTTTTCGAGACCTTCGCAGTGATATGACATGCAAAGCAGGATGACAACTTTCAGCATTCGGCCTTTGGAGGCCGATATTAGGGTTTGCATGCAGACATTTTCGGCGCATGTCGGCATATTCTTTCTGGGTTTTCCAAGAGCTTCGCAACAGTGTAACATGCAAATGGAACCGATCACTTTTCAGAGACTTACTATTTTTAGCCAGTGCTTGCATGTTGGAGATTTTTTGGGTTTTTCTGGGTTTTTCGAGATTTTTCGGGCAGTATGACATGCAAGATCATCCGGCAACCGGTTGGTCACTTTTTCGGCCACTTTCTATTTTTAGCAGGTACCACTTGGGCAGCAGCTCGGCACTTCAGAACTGCAAACTGATCATCATGCAACTGAAACGAGGTCAAACAGAGCTCATCTGAGCAACATGCATAAAATTAGGGTTTCGAGCTTCAGCGCTAAAAATAAGGAATCAGAGGTCAAAATGTTCAAAACTGAGGTGTCCACTACGATCAGCGTCCTTTCGAGAGTCTGCTGGCAAAATTTGAAGGCAATCGGAGAACTTGCTATTTTTAGTAAGGTGCTCCAGACGGGAGCTATAAATAGAAAGTTGATCTCAGGCGCTGGCACAGAAAGGCAAGTTCACCAACAAGGAACGCACGGTCCAAATTTCAACTCAAACGGAGCTAAGGAAGTCTCAGAAACGGGCACTTACTATAAATAGTAAGTCACTTCACAAGCAGCTATAAATGGCAGCTCGACACCAGATCTCAGCAGGTACAAGTCAAACATATGATAAAGGATCCGTGGCGCAAATTTCAAGGCTAACGGAGTTGCAGAGGATGGAAAATCGGACACTTACTATTTTTAGCAGGCAGGGGCAGAGAAATTAGGGTTTCCTAAAATCAAGGGCAGAGCACGCAACCATGCAAAAAGTGGCATCCAGCCACGATCACCATGTTTCAGGCGTTCAACACGTGAAATTTGAGCTCATTCCGAACATTTACTATTTTTAGCAGGTTGCTAAAAATAGCAGTGGCATACAGGTACCGGGCACCAGCAACTCAATCATGTCACCAGGATCCGAACAAAGTAAAATCCAGCCTTTTTGAAGCTTGAAATTGGCCTGAAGTACAAAATTGAAAAACTTTCTAAAAATAGCAAATTAGGGTTAGCATGATCAAAAAACCCTAAATTTGGCAAAGGGCAAGAAATCCACCAAGTTTGATAATTTTTTGGGTCCAGCATCAAAACTTGCTTTAAAAGGCCAAAGACAGATCAAAATCTTGAAGTGTTTGAAAAATGAAAGAAGACCCCTCCATTTGCGCCCTCAAGCTGGTAGGAGTCTTGAAATTTTCTAAGTCACTGAAATTGGAAGCTCCACTAGTAAAATGCGCCCTTGAGCTTCAAGATGATTGAAAAATATTCTAAGTACGGAAATTGGAACCTCCTATGGTAAAATGCGCCCTTGGAGGGAAAGTGGCATTAAAATTTTTTCTAAGTATACAAAATTTGAAGTAGGACCCTCCAAATGCGCCCAGCTCAGGAGAAAAGATGGAAAAGGTTTTCTGAGTGGCAAAAAGTGAAAGTATTACCCATGAAATGCGCCCCAAGCTGAAGGAAAGAGGTATAAATTCCACTAAGTGCTCTAAATTGAAAGTGGACCCTTGCAAATGCGCCTGAGGTGTTGAAACTAGATGTTCACCCTTCTAAATGCGCCCCAAACTTGGAGGAGGAAGCATGGAAAAATATTCTAAGTACAAAACTTGACGTAGAGGGTCTCATTTGCGCCCTTGAGCTTGGAGCCTTGAAATTTGCCTAAGTCTCATAAATTGGAAGCTCAAGCCCCCATATGCGCCTTGAAGAAGAGGAAACACCAAAAATTTTCTAAGGCACCCAAAGTGGAAGTAGCACCTCCAAAATGCGCCTTAGGAAGAAGGGTAATTGAAAATTCTCCAAGCATTGACAAAAACGGAAGTAGGCCATGGGAAATGCGCCCAAGCTTGAAGAGGTTTCAAAAAAATCTTCTAAGTATCCAAAATTGGAGGCTCACACTTCAAAATGCGCCCAGGGCACAAAGTGGAAGATGCTTGAGTCAAATGCGCCTAAAGTCTTGAGAGAGAAAATTGAAAGTTGACCATGTAGAATGCGCCCAAGGTGATGTGCAAACTCTCCAAGCGTTGAAATTGGATGGAGACCCTCTCATATGCGCCTAAGTGATTGAACTGGAGGTAAGCCATGTTATATGCGCCCAGGGTCAACTTAAAGGTTGCTAAGGGTTAAATTGAAAGCTTGATGTGGGATATGCGCCTTAACCTGTGGAGAGTTGAAGAAAAGTCTAAGTGTTGGAAACTAAAAGTGTAACCCCCTAAATGCGCCCCTCATGAAACTGGAGGTGTCACCTCTGAAATGCGCCCCTGGGTGTTCAAGGTAAGAAAAAAGTTTAAGTGTCAAAAATGGAAGTTGACCCTATTAAATGCGCCCTACTTGAGAAGAGATGCATAAAATTTTCTAAGGGTCAAAATTGGAAGCTCCACCCTCCATTTGCGCCTTGAAGGGAAGATGAGGTTAAAATTTCTTTATAAGTGTTGACAAAAATGGAAGTACTACTTATCAAATGCGCCCCAGGCATCAAAGAGGCATAAAATTTTTCTAAGTGCAAAAATTGGAAGCCCACCCATTGAAATGCGCCCAAGGTGTTAAAAGGAGTAGTGCTAAGTGTTGATAAAAAAATTCTTTACAGGCAAAATGACTAAAGATGGAGGAACGAAAATGTTCTAAGGCAAATTCTCCCTTGACACCCAATATTGGTGGAATTTAAATATTTTTCTAAGTGTTAACAAATTCCACCTCTCTAGAGGAAAATACGCCTAGGCTTGAAGGGGATAAATTTTTCGAAGCACCGATAAATTGCCAGTGATGAAGTTAGAGAATGTCAGCTTCGCAAGGGTAATTAAAACTTTTTTTTCCAAGTCAGAGCAAGGAAATGCACCTGGAATTGAAGAAATGGATTAAATTTGATGAAAATCATTTTTTTTCTAAGGTTCAAAAAAAAAATTCAAAAATTAAATGAACCCGTTCGTTGGATACCCATGGATTCCACACGTTCTGGAGAAAAGTTTCTTCTGGGTATTGATGATTGTCGATCAGGAATGGATTTTGAAGTCTTCTACACTTTGTCGGGGCCTTCAGGGTGAATATTTTTGGTGGGCGCCAGGTTGATGAATTTCCTAAGGGAAATTTGAAAAATTTTCTAAGGCATGAAATGAAATGTGGTTGACACAAAATTGCCTTGGCCGATGAATTTGAGAATGATCGCCTAGGTGATTTTTGATCAAATTCCTGATGAAAGAATTTCTTCTCGAATCTGGGTTGGATGAAATATCAGAGTGAAGTGCGCCAGGCAGAGTGCAAGATGGGTTGAAAATTTGGCTAAAGCATGAAGAAATCAAACGCGATGTTGGCTAAGGAAAAATGATGAGCTCTTGAGGATCAAAGCGTGAAGATCAGGTAAGTAAGGTGACTTTATATTATGAAGTGTTCTAATACTCTTCTCCTCGCTTGTTTTGCAGGAGGAATGTCGAGGCCAGAGCACGATGTTTGGAGGTGGTGAAGCACGATGATATTACGACCTTCGGAGGAAGATAAAATTTTGAAGGAAAGTTGCAAGAAATGGTTAAGTGATGGAGTTTCTCCTCAAGAATCCAATGTACGCCCAACACAGTCAGACGGATGACAAGCGGAAGTGATCTAGTCCAAAACTGAAAAATCCTTCAAATTCAAGGATGGAAGTTCGAGCGAGAATCAAGAAGAAATTGAAGAGCGACGTCAGGAAAGAAGATCAAGGACAGTGCGAACGCGTCTACAAGCGGAATCTTCTAGAAGACTAATTGTGGGCATTTATTGCTTTTGCTATTTTTGGGAGTGAGTGGGAATCTTTGATTCATTTAATGTACCACTCCCAATTCTGGCGGTTTTTAGGGTTAGGGCTGAGGTGGCACGAATCTGGCCACTCTATTAATTGTAACCCTAGCCGCCTTTTGGGACTTGGCAAACTATAAAAGGGGGAGTCCCCCTCATTTGTACCTCATTAGCTTAGAGTTAGACAGTAGACATAGAATAGAGGGACAACTTAGAAGTAGATTGATAGTGTAGTTGGAGGAGAAGGAAAGTTTTCCTTTGAAAACTTTTGTAAGAAATTGTCGTGTAAAACTTTCATAATAAAAGATCTTTCATTGATGGTGAAATTCATCTTTGTTGTGGATAGCTAGCGAGGTTTCTTCATCCCTTCTACTTCAAGTAGCGTAGAGTAGCGTAAATTTCATTTTCATGCAAGTAGAAGATAGTAATTGTGGAATGTGGTGTTTGATCTAAGCAACTTCGTCTATCCATACCACTAGTGTATTTGCTGATGGTGAATGCGCCTTGTGTGGTCAACTGGAATATCATGTACTTAACTTCAATCACAGTTTGAATAATGGTATGTCGTTGTGATGGTATCTTATGTCAAGTGGTGGTTTGAACATCTTTAGTCATCTCCCTTGAAGATTGCACCGACTCCGTGGAAGCTGTCCGATGTGAGGCAAAGCGAAGTCCGGTTAGAAGTTTGCTGAAGTTGAGCTCTATATCCCACACCTTAGAATAGATTTAGACTCTCCTAACCCTACCCCATTTCATTCAGTACTTTCCGGTTAGAATAGGAAACCCGAACTTCATAGACAAATCTTTCGAGCATTTGAATTCCTTTCTCCGCTGCTTGAACAATTCCGTAAGTCCCCTTTGAAATACCAGCAAATCACATCGAGCCAAACTGAGCCTATTCGCACTGAAAGAACCTTGGAGTTGAACGCACGAACTTTCTTGCAATCTTAGCATGCGGAATACTTTGATCAAGAGAGATAGGGAAGCCGCTATAACTTTATTCCTACATAAAGCGGGGTCACTAAAAACACATCAACAAGGGCAACCTTCTGGAAGCATCTGGAAGTCTCTGTAAATTATAAAAGGGGAGCCTTGGGTCTTCATTTCATTATCTGATATCTCGAGTATTGTTATGCTGCCGAAATGGTTGTTGGACTGCTTCGAGGAATGAATGCCTCCTAGCTTTGGCTCGACTTCATGCTTGAGAGATAGCATCTAGTGGAGAATATAGTAGTTTGTGAGAGAAATTTGTAGTGAGGATTGCTTGTTGCATTTTGGTTTTGCATATGTAGTTCAGTTTCATGCATTGTAGTGATCTTCTGGAGTTGCTGATGAACATGGCTGTAAGTGAGTTTCAATTATAGATTTAAAATAAAAATTAATCTCCTTTTGGGTATCTTCTCATTGCAATCCTTTGGCAAGGGCGACCATGTTCCTTGAGTTTCAGATTTTTTTATGAAGGATTGAATTTTGTGGAAGAAAATCGCCCCTCACTAGAGGCCGTACCTTTTGAGCTTCTTGAAGTTTGTGCAAGAAATTAATTATCAGTTTTTGGGTCTGTTTTTTGGGTCATTCTAGGGCGCCTCCATCTTAGAAACACTATGCATTTGGTCTTAGGCATTTGGGATGGGTTTTGAGAGAGTTGTGAACAATTTAGTGGTTATTTTGTATTGCTGATTACTCATTTTAAGTGCAGGTCTGTCACAGATCAGAACTTAAAGAGAGGTATTTTGAGAGGAGCTATTGGGTTGGGTATTCTTGCTAAATAAGGGAGAATCGTCTATATCGTAGCAGCACTATTGAGTTCTTAATTCCAGCTCTTGGCATGCAATTTCCCATATATTGTAAGCTGAACAATAGTACTGTCAGCCTTTCTCTAATCTTGCTTATCATGTTTTGTAATCATTACTTTATGTTCTGATGTTGCATTGTATTTATTTATATCTCCGCCATATGGTCGCCTCATTTCCATACTGGATTGGGTAGCACATACTTGGTGTTGAGTTTGCTTTTAGCACTTGTAGTGGTAGAGATCCTCTGACCATATGTTCGTCTATCTTGGACACATTCTTGGTTAGAGTTACCTTCAGTTGCATTTTGTTTTAAAGCACTGACGATCCTCTTGCCATATGACAGCCTCTCTCTTGTTGAGATTGAGTGCGCATTCTTGGCAACGAGTTATTTGTAACTGCTGGTTTGGTTGAACTAACCCTAACGGGTGCTTCCTGCATTGTTGTGTACTTGGCAAAATTTGAAAAAATTGGTTCGGGATATTTCATCTTCTCATGTGAGGGAATTCCAAATGCTTCACCAATAGTTGCAGGTGTGAGGTTGGTGAACAACTTGCCATCTGGCGAAGTGATAGTCCTTCGCTCTGGTTGTAACAGTTAGCACACTCCATGATCAACTCCAGACACTGAATTGCTGGTGGAAAACCAGCAGCTGCATAAAGTCCGCTCCTGACAATATTGTGAGAAGTAATTGATAGGCGATGGCCTCCAATTCCCATCATTCGGCTTTTGAAAGCTTCCATATTGAAAGAGCCTAAATTTGTGTCACTCAACTTGCCCAGCTTCGAAGAGAATTTTGACTCTAGCAGGAATGACTTGCTCAGCTTCTTGATCACAGCTTGTCTGGACGCATTTGCCTTGCTGGATTCAACATTATTTTCCTTGCCAGTCGCTCTTACTTCAACCATTCTGCAAAACAAAAGATAGTCATTAGAAATTTAACTTAGAAAAATAAAATCACATCGGGGCTGCCAACAGATTTTTGAAAATGAGAAGCTGCAACACTAAATTTCAACTTCAAACCTCAACACCTCCTGCAGCAACTTCAAACTCTCAACACTTAGAAAATTTTCTCGCAGCAATACAACTTCAGCACTTAGAAGAAAAATCGACTAAGTTTGTGTTATCGCGAATCTAGCAATACTGCTCCATCTGGATAACCCCTACTAAACTTGTCCGCTTCCTAGATCTCGCGGAAGTTCAAGCACGCACAACGGGAGTGATTTTCGAGTCACCGGCATAAGTTCCTGTCTCAATAGTCAATCTCGAAAGCATTCCACCTTTGTTCTCCCCTACAAAGACCTTCAACCAGATCTTTCGCTACATTTCCCAATCGCTAATACTTCGGCGGTAATTACTGAGACCAAAAAGTACCGCAGGAAAATCCAAAATTTACAGTCCGAAATCGGCATGCTTGTAAATTTAGCCTTGCATGAAGTAAATTCCGCACGCAAGAGCCTAAATTTTACCATTAAGATTTTTCTCAACACTTTAAACTTTTTCATTCCTCCGCACGCTCACACTGACCAGGCCACCTTTCGCGGCCTAAATTTATTGCACGACTTGAGTTAGGTTTTTAATTTTCATTTGCAAAGTTAAGTGAATGAATTCGCCACTTTTGGTGTTTATGTTTTATTTCTTTTACCTCTCCTCTTGCTGTGCGTTTGCCTTTCATCTGCAAAATCACGTTTTTTGGAGATTCGCCATTCCTCTCTTCAACAAGCTTCGCGTTTTGCCCTGGTAAGACTTTCATTTCGGCTTTGTATTGTCATTTGTATATGATCTATGTTCATACGCGTTTTGGTTTCTTCATTCACGTTTTTTATTTTCATTCGTTTTTTGTTCTCTCTTTTCGCGTCCTCCTCCATTCGCGTTTTCCTTCCCTTTATGCAATGGAACCTTCATTCATGGTTTTGAATACGTCTTTCTCCTCTGTGCGTGTTCATTTTAAGTGTTCTCCATTCCTGCGTTTCTTTCTATTCACTTACCTTAGTCATTCGCGTTTCTTCTCTCTTAACCCTACGCATTCTTCTCTTATTCTCTTCTATGGTCGATGTTCTGTGAAACTTGTATCTATTCCAATGTATTCATGTTGAAAGCTTTTTGTTTCTCTCTATATGCGTTTTGGTGAACGTTGAAAAGATCTATCATTGTGAAAGAGAATTCCCTTAATCTTTGGAGGCGTATGTAATAGGATGAAAGCAAGTTCAAGCTTTCATGATTCAAACAAATTTCCTTCTCCAAGCTTATAGCGCCTTCGCCATCCTTCATTGCATTTGCATCTTCAAGAATTGCCAAACTTGCTGAAGCGCTAATTTTGAGCGCCATGACATTTTGAAGACTCACCAAAAATTGCCTAACTTTGTAAGATGTAAGGGCGCCAAAATTTAGCGCCCTTACACCAAAGTTATCTCTCCCAAAAGCTGAAGCGCTAATTTTCAGCGCTGTGACATCCTGAAGATGTTAAAAAATTGCCTAACACTAAAAGTGTAAGGGCGCTAAAATTTAGCGCCCTTACACCAAGAGCAATTTTCTCAAAATGTAAGGGCGCTGAATTTTAGCGCCCTTACACTTTTTTCTGACTTTTCCCAATTCCTTCCAAATGAACTTCATTTTTGACCAGTGCGCTCCAGAACCTCGTCTTTCCGCATTTGTGCATCATTTTGCGTGCCTCACCATCCGCTCCATGCTCTTCCACCCTCGTGCTCATTTCACGCTTTCCCATGTTTCCTAACAATTGGTGTTTGTTCTGGCTAGACGGATTGCAGTCTACTCTCAGAGATCGTCCAGTTAAGAGTGCTCAGTGTTCCAGTTTCTTTTGATGACTGCTACGAAACCTCCTTCTTCTTCGAAAGCAAAAAGCAAGATGAAGTACAAATATCAAGGCGTCTATCCGCCAACTATGGTACTTTCGAAAGTTGAAGAAATTAAGGATACAGAAGTTGGCCATCAAGATTTGGTTGACTTTGCAAAGTTGACAGAGACGAAGCCTCTTCCTGATTCAATGAGGGCAATAGTACACAGTAATCTCCACTTGGTGGCAATGTTCCCCACAGCTGCGCACAATACTGAGTTTGTTCTTCAAGTTGCGTCTCATTACATCATAAGGAGGCGTAGTGCATATTGACCGGGGTAAACAAACGCCGGATGATGCACGTAACAGCTTTGATCAACGCTCCTTCTACATTGAAGTTCTACATGACTTCTTACCTGGTGTACGCAGCAGCTGGGATGAGACAATTCCCAGGTCTATCTACAAAGGGGAATCGAATGATGGTGCCTGTGTACAGATATTTCTATCAGTTGGAGCTAAAGGAAAGCTTTCATCATTTCAGACGGGTCACTGATGCTTTCTTTGCGCCCTTACTCTTCAACTTTGATCCATCCTTGGAAAGAAGAAGAGTGTCCGATGAGGCTTATAAGGTGGTAAGTAAAGTTGGATGTATTTTTCTTCAATTCCCAACGTTTACTTACTTGAGAGTAGGTTGTTACACCGGTTGTCCCTACATGCTACCACGCTATCCTTCGGATAAGTGGGTTCTCATGGAAACATGCAGACAGCTGATGTCAGTACAGAAAGAACGAAGAAGCAACCACAAGCGTGGATTCAAGTTCCCACTGACCATCGGCAGATATACTATCCGGACTGCACAAAAGGCTAAGTCTGTCTATGCTGAGATGCAGATCATGACCATCAAACCCTACAGGTATAGGTTTGATTTTGACTACCGAGATGTCAGAAAGAAGTTGCAAAAGGGTCACCAACACAGGTACCGTTTTGAAGACATCTGGGCAGATTGCAGAGATGAAGAAGCCATTCGAAAGATGGACTATTGTAGATTGACAGTTCAACAAATCAGAGATCTTGGTATCGCTGACCTACCAGAGGATTTTGAGGATCCAAGTGATATCATGAACGCTGTCTATGATGAACAAGGCGTTGCTAAGAGGCCGTTACCTGCAATACAGTGGTCTAGGAAAGAGGTCACCAGCATGAGAGAAAGGCTGAGACCAATCCTAGCCAATACAGAAGAATGGTTACACAAACATGGCTATGCAATGAAAAGTTTCAGGACAGACTCAGAAGGAGAAGAGTCCGAGGCAGAAGCACGCCAACAGCAAGAACTTCGCGACAAAAACAAGTCAGCGGCCGTTCCCACTTCTTCGCGGAGAGGCCCTAGGATTAAGTTCACTGTTGGTAAAAAAGATACCCAGGCTGTCCAAGAGACAGAAATGACGGAATCTCACCCATCTCGCTCTAAGGGTAAAAAGCCCATCTCAGAGGAGATAGATTCCGATGAAGAAGATACTTCAAGCGACCAATCCGCTGAAGATGAAGATTCACAGGCGTATTCGGCGTCAAGAGGTTTCAAAGCGCAAGAGTCCGGCTGAAGATTCCAAGAAGGATCTCAAGGTGACTTCGGAAGGTGAACTAACGAGAGTAAGAGGGTGATCGTGAAACCGCATGATGAAGAATAACTACTTTCTCCCGAACGTGAAGTTGAGGAATTACGTATCATCGCCTCGTGGATTCCCAAACGCTCTCATAATTTTTGAGTCGGCAATTCTTTCACTTCCCCGCCTTTCACAATTTATTCCTACCACGAGTATTCTCGTTCGATATCTCTATCCTCGCAAGATCAACCCATTTTGATACCTATCACTACAAGTATTCATATTTGATATATCAGTTGGCCTACCTATCGTCTATTCTTTAGCTTTGTTCGCTTAACGATGATATTACTGAACGAATTCAATCGTTTCATGAATGAGTCGATGCGTGATCAGCTCAATGTGTCAACTACAGGAGCAATGATGACAAACACTTCTCCAATTGTCACGATACCATTGGTGAGTTCAGATGTGACAATAACTTCAGAGGTGGCAATGGCGACCGACTTGACAGTAAATCCAGAAGTTCACACTTCTTTTCTTCCTCCTTGGCTAATATCTCAAGTGTCGAAGCGTGAAAAGCAAATGATTTCTCCAGAGGAACTCGACCTTGAAGAGATAGTTCTTCCAAAGGCTAAAGGGAAGAAGAAGGCAAAAGTATACTCGAGGCTGAATGTTGATAAATCTGGCCATAAGTATGCTGAAATTGGCATACCACCGAATCAAGAAGGTGATGTCAATATGGAGGACTACACAATAACAAAGGTCCAGCTTGGCAAGGTTACCAACGAAAGTGCAAAAGCCGATGCGCAAGTCACTTTGGATATCTTGGCAGGAAGGCTGGACAAAGTGGAGCAATCTCGTAACATGTACAAACAGAGGGCAGAGCATTATGCCACTGTTGTAAAGAGACTTGCCGGTTCTCCAAGCAATGCACAACCGCTGACAGTGGTAAGTATTGAAGACCCAGCTGTCACGAAAGCTGAGAAATTCGCCTCCAAAGGTAGAGTGTTGTATGACTTTGTTGAAAAGATCATTGAACACGGATCTCAGATAATTTTAATGCGATGAGAAAACTACTGATGTTGGCTAAGCCTTTACCACAGAGCTTGGATGTGCTAGGCATGATTTCTGTGAGCTAGACATGGAAAAATGCCTGTTGTCATGGTCGGAAATGAAATAGGTAAAGCTCAGCAAATTGGTGGAGGTTGGGGTAATTCCCGACAAAGAAAAGTTTGTAGAGGTAAAAGAATCACTGAAACACAGGATCCAAGTGGTTCAATCTCTCATTGAAGACCTTCACCAAGTACAGGAAGATGTCGACGGGCATCGCAACATTCTTGACAAAAGTATCAGAGAGTTGCCTGGTCAACTTCTTGAGGACAATCAGATCTTCCTACCGGCCGCAGAAATATCCCTGATCTTCAAAGAAGCCATCATGAATTTGATTGATAGTTCAGACTTCTCAGAAGCTTCACTGAACATCATTTGTGATACAAGGCTCACATTGGACAACCTGAAGACGCATCTTGACAGGTGCAAGAAGGTTCACTCATCTGCCATGAGATCGATCACGAGAATCCACACCATTGTGGATTACACCGTTGGTCCGGATGAGAAGTTCGTGCAGGAGACTAGAAGGAAATTTGAAGACTTCCGCGCCCAATGCAAAAAGACGTGAAGCAGCCTTCTATTCTCCAGTGTTAGACATTTCCGGTGCATCCCATAATGCATCTTGTAAATATTTCTCGACATTTTCGAATGTCATTTTGTAAATTGTAATTACACCAAGTCCAAAGATGTAATATTTTGAAAACAAATTACACTTTGACTTTGGTCAAAGTTAGGTGAGATCTCCAAAAATCGCTCACCTAACTTTCCTTAATTTTCTCAATCTCTTTCCTTATTTTGCTCATCCCTCTTTCTATATATTGTGAGGGATTTTCATTGTAACATATCTTTTAGCCTTTTGCAACGAAGTGCTGCCCTTTTGTAAGCAAACTTGTGAAACTTTGCGTTCATATTTTGTGAATGAGATTCAATCAATAAAGGAAAGGATTGCAAGCCAAACTTTGTGTTGGATTCGATACTTTTGTAAGTTGATTCGATTTGGTAGTGATTAGTTGGAGGAATCTGAAAGACTCTAAGTGGTTGATGTAAACTTTGTGTTACATTTATTATTTAGATTGCATTGTTATTTTGTTTATCATTGGTTGAGTGATCTATAAGACTTTGCGCTTATAATCATTCATGCTCATGCATGTTCTTGTTGGATAATCTATAAGACTTTGTGCTTATAATTATTCATTCCATTGGATACTTTGTCGAAGGATCTACAAGACTTTGTGCTTGTAATCATTCGTGCTCGTTGACATTTTGGTTGGATGATCTACAAGACTTTGTGCTTGTAATCGCTCATGTTGTTCGAAGAATTGTTGCGTCTAAGAAGACTTTGTGCTTCTAACGTAGCAAACGGTACGTTTATGCAGATCCGACCCTGATAAAGCTACGGAACGACTTTGTGCTTCGTGAGCTTTCCCATTTTCATTTCTTTTGTTTGTTGTTAATACTTGCATTCCCATTTCGCTTTGACGCAGATAGAGATATTGCATTATCGGGTTGTTAGTTTTAGTTATCAAGAATTCGGAACTTCCAACACGTGAAACATTGTAAACATCTTCTCTGAAAAAAGAGAGAAGTATGAATGTAACACACCCCCCCCACTCCGTGACTTTCGTGTACATTGTGTAATTACTTTTGTGATTTACTATTGTTTCTCTTAGCAGTAAGAAGGGCGCCTCCCCTTTCCGAGAGGAGAGATTCACATCTCACATAGCTGTGGCTGAAGTCCAAGTTGTGTAATTGTCGAAAGTTGATTACATAATTTTCACCCAACAGTTTTTTGGCGACTCCGCTGGGGAACCTACATACGCAATCTGAGCCTCACGCTTCGGATTGAAGTAGATAAGTTTCCATTTTCTTGCTGTTCTTTTGTATATTGTTAACTCTGTAACACCCTTTGTATTCAGATTTACATTCTGGCGGACCGAATATATACAAGAGGATTGAGGGCTCAAGGAATAACAGATCCACTCTTTGAAGAGTTGCTGCAACGTGATTTCCCATTTACTCTTCCACGAGCAAGGTCACCATTGCAGCGGGCTATAAGCTTCCCTCCACGTAGCCAAAGATCTCCAATCCCAAGTGTTTGGTCAGTTTATCGCAGACGTCTTGTTCAAGCACCTGCTGTGCAACCAGTCATGGCCGCACCACCTGCAGGACCGTGGGGAAATGCTTTTGGTCCCCTCCGTTTGACTCCACCTTTACACGAACTCCCCCGTGTATCCAGGAAGCATCTTCCAAAATTTCAAGGTGATGGCAAACAACACCCCGATGAGCACATATCCGCATTTTACATAGTATGCGGTGTTCTCGGCATTGAGCACGAAGACGTTTCTGTCAGACTATTCATTGAATCCCTTCAAGGGATTGCAGCCGAATGGTTCTTTACTCTTCCCAATGCTTCCGTCACCAATTGGGCTACTCTTCGCACTAAATTTGAAGAAAGGTTTAAGCCTGCCGAAGATTCACATGCTTTATTGGCGCAACTCACCACCATGCGTAAAGAAGCTCACGAGCCTATGCGCGAGTTTGTGGCAAAATTCAATAAGTTGGTGACACGGATCCCCAATGATGCAAGACCAACGGATCACAACCTGAAATGCTTCTTCATTAACACCCAATTACCCAAGGTAAGTTTCTACTTGCGTAGGGAAAATCTTGCTAATGTTGCAGCAGCCCAGCAATTGGCTACCAGTCTAGAGGACGACATGATCCTTGCTGGAGAAATCAGGATGGGAACTAACGGAAATAAAAGGATGCAAGCCTCAGGATCTTCAGCATCCAACACTAATGCTCCCACTGCCAGCTCAAATTTTACAGATCCCATGGTCCAAAGGTTGGCAAATGAAGTTCTGTCTCTTAAGAAGCAGGTGTCGAACAATAACAATGGTAACAACTACAAAGACGTTCCTAGGAGGACTTTTCCTAACTATGCTGGCAACAAAAATCAGAATCGTCTCCCAGCACCTCCAGGACGACTTGCTCTTGAAGCCCCGCCTGCTAACAATGCCGCTGGGTACTATGAGACTGAACAAAATGATTATGCTCAGCCCGAATATCCTGAAGAAGAAAATGCCGATCTCTTCCAAGAAGAAGAAATTGGATCGGCTGGCGACTCCAAGATCAGCTATTTGCAAATGATGGAAGAAGAAGAAGAAGAAGATGATTTGGTGACTGACGCTTATGCTGTTTTTACGCGGCATCAACAAAGTGAACTTGACAAAGCTCAAGCTGCTGCTGCTGTCCTAGAAAAGGAGAAGCCGCCCATAACGATTGCCAAAAGAGGATCTCCTCTCCCTTGGCAACCTAAGAAAGCAGCAAATCCGCAAGTAAGTGCACCCCGTTCTTCTTCGTCAACTCCCATTGTTCCTAAAGCTAATCCTCCCGTTCCAAAGACCAGTGTGCCTTTTGTGAAACCAATCAGTGAAGTTACGGCTTCCAACCTACAAAGTTCTTTCCAGGCTTTCGACATCATTGACCATGCCAAGAAAACCAAGGTTCAAATGTCCGAGGCTGAATACCTCAAAGCCAACCCCGACCAATTTGACAGGCTTGTCAAGTTCGTAAATGATAAAAAGATCTCCCCAAGTCAGGATATTCCTCCTGACGTCCCAGTTACTCCTAAACCCAAAGTGTCACAAAGTAACCTCGTATCTAATCCTCCAACTGCTTCTGGACGCATTGATCCATTTTTCATCTCACTACTTGTAAATGGTTTCAAGCTGAGTAACTGTGTCATAGACTCTGGTGCGTCTGACAATGTGATGCCCGCCAAGGTAGCTACTGCGTTAGGCCTTGAGATGACCAAAACCTTCAGCCGTTGCTTTTCCATGGAAAATAAGCAAGTGCCATTGATCGGTCAGATCAAGGATGCCCAATATGCATTCGCCGCATACCCGGAGAAGAAGATAAAAATGACGGTCCTCGTGGCCGATGTACCAGCTTCCTACGGTATACTCCTCGGACGTAATTTCTGCAAGGATGTTGGAGGAGAGCTAAGTATGGATATGTCTGAAGCAAGAATACCAGTAAAAGGTGTGATGCAAAAGCTGATTCCCGAAAAGGAATCAAAGTTTTCAGTTATTGAGTCCAATGATCCCAGAGCTCAGATTTTGTTCGAATCATCAGGCGTGGGAACTTACTACCTACAAACAGATGAGGTAGGAGAATCCTCAACTCAAAATGAGCTAGAAAAGGATGATACTTCGTCAACTTCAGATGAAACGTCATCAAGAGATTTGTCCATCTCCGACCATGAATCTCCATCAGAGGATGAAGTCTTGGATTTTGACACTGTTCCAATTGGTGATTCCAATGGTGTCTGGCTGCTCGAGTTCGATGGTAGCTGCTCCTCGACCGGTTCTGGAGCAGGAATGGTTTTCATTTCGCCATCAGGGAAGTTTTTCCCTTTCTCCTTCAAGCTGCAGTTTGATAACACCAATAACACCGCCGAGTATGAAGCCCTGTTACTGGGAATGCAAGTTGCATTGAAGAAGGGTATAAAAAACCTTCATGCGCAAGGTGATGCCGAGTTGATAGTATGTCAAGTGAGAAATCTCTATCAAACAAAGAATGAAAGACTCAGGCATTACCGCAATCTAGTATGGGATTCCATTGAGGAATTCGAGGCTTTCGATATCTCCGTTGTTCCCAGAGAATACAATACTAGAGCTGATTCTCTTGCGATCTCCGCCACGCTCTTGGTACCACACAAAGACTTTCAAGGTTCTACCTACACCATAGAGTTGGTTTTCCGCCCAAGTGTACCTGACAATTCAGAAAACTGGCAGATTTTCAACGACGACCATCAAATTATCGCCTTCCTTGAGAAAGCTGAGAATTTCGATGAATTGTACTTTGAAGGCAGCAATTCTCCACTTCGAGAATCCGTGACCGATCTAGATCCTATCACGGGTGAGGAATATCTCCAACTCAAAGGGAATAAGATCCCTAAAGGATTGGTATCCTTGGAGAAACTTTTTGACAAACATGATCGCCACGTCAAGAAACAACTCTCAGATTCTGACTCATCTAATGAGGTTGAACAGATAAATTTGGGAACTGAGGCCGATCCTAAGATGGTCAACATTGGCAAATGTTGCACGACCGAAGAAAGAAGACAGTTTGCTCAACTACTGCAGGAGTACATCGACGTCTTGGCGTATTCATATGACGATCTAAAGTCATTTCGGCCCAAGGAAGTGCAACATGACATTCCTCTCAAGGTTGGTGCTTTACCTTACAAACAAAAGCAGAGGCAGTACAATCCCAAGATTTCTGGAACGATTTTAGCTGAAGTTCAAAAGATGCTGAATGCGCGGATAATTTTCCCTATCCATCATTCAACATGGATAGCCAATATCGTCCCTGTTCGTAAGAAGAATGGTGAAATCCGCATTTGTGTAGATTTCAGAAATCTAAATCAATTGTCTCTCAAAGACAATTACCCACTTCCAGTGATGGATCAAGTTCTACAAAACGTAACTGGATCCGAGATGCTCTCCATGCTAGACGGATTTTCCGGTTACAATCAAATTGAAGTGAATTCAAGCGATCAACACAAAACCGCTTTCACAACGCCTTGGGGAACCTTTGCGTATCGTAGGATGCCGTTTGGTTTGATCAATGCCGGCGCTACATTCCAACGTGCCATGGATCTTGCTTTCCGTGACATAATGGGTAAGTTCATTGTGGTGTATCTTGACGATCTTACAGTGTTCTCCAAACAACGCCATGAGCATTTCTATCATTTGAGACAAACTCTGGAGAGGTGCCGCCAGCACGGCATTTCCCTCAATCCCAAAAAGTCAACTTTTGGGGTGACAGAAGGTAAACTTCTTGGTCACGTAGTATCTACTGAAGGAATTAAGATTGACTCAGAAAGAGTCAATGGAATCAAGTCACTCGTTTTGCCATCAAGCAAGAAAGCCATTCATTCCTTTTTCGGCAAGGTGAACTTCTTGAGAAGATTTCTTCCAGACTTTGCTGAAAAGACTCGTCACATTGTGAACATGATGAAGGGTAATGCCACGTTTCATTGGACGGCGGAAGGAAAAGCAGCGTTCGATGACATCAAGGAGGCCATCGCTCATGCGCCCGTATTGGTTTGCCCTAATTACACCAAGGAGTTCGTGATGTACAGTTATGCTTCCGAGCATACGCTATCAGCAATCTTGGTGCAGGAAAATGATGAGGGTTTTGAATCCCCCATTGCATTCATGAGTTGTCCTCTAAAGAATTACGAGTTGAAATATTCTCAGATGGAAAAGCACGCTTTCGCAGTGGTGAAAGCCGTCAAGCATTTCCGGTTCTACATTCTGGGCAGTCATGTCAAAGTCCTCGTTCCAGATTCGACTGTCAAGTCTATCCTCACACAACAGGAATTTGGAACGAAAAGAGGAAACTGGATTGCTAAGATTCAGGAATATGATCTAGAGATAAAGCCTACTAAGCTGATACGTGGACGTGGCCTTTGTCAGCTCATTGCAGAAAACAATCCAGGCGAAGAGATTCCGGAAGATGAGGAGGTCTCAGATGAAGAGGTTGATCCTAGTACACTTCCGATGGTACTATTCGTTAGCACCACTGATGAATGGTTTTCCAACATAGCTCACTTCCTAACATACGGAGAATGTCCTAATCACCTAACTCCGAAAGAAAAAAGGACCGTCAAGCTAAAGTCAGCTAATTTCGTCTTGTGGGATAGCGGCTTGTATAAGCGTGCAATGGATGGAACATTTCTCAGGTGTGTTGATAAAGAGCAACAGCAAAAGTTGCTGAAATCTTACCATGATTTGGCATGTGGTGGGCATTTTTCAGCGCCAGTAACCGCTCACAAAATCCTGAGAGCAAAGTATTACTGGCCTACACTCTTTCAGGACACGTACTCTTGGGTGCGTAAGTGTGAATTGTGCCAACAATTTGTTGGCCGTCCAAAATTGGCATCTTTGCCGTTAAAACCTGTCGTGATTGATGAACCTTTCCAACAATGGGGCATTGATTTCATAGGTGCAGTGAATCCATCGTCAAGTGCTGGACACGTCTATGTTTTGACGGCTACAGACTATTTCACCAAATGGGTGGAAGCAATACCTACCAAGCGTGCTACTTCAGAAGTAGTGTGCAATTTCTTAAAAGAGAATATTATTTCCAGGTTCGGTGTGCCGAACAAGATTGTTACGGACAACGCTTCTGCTTTCTCGTCAAATGAGATCACGGAGTTTTGTTTCGAGCATGGTATCACTTTGTCGCACTCTTCCGACTATTATCCGCAGGGTAATGGTCAAGCGGAATCTAGTAACAAGAATCTGGTAACTATAATCCGCAAGTTGGTGGACGAGAATCAACGTTTGTGGCACAAGGCTTTGTTTGACGCTTTGTGGGCAGACAGAATAACTCCGAAGCGAGCAATCGGCATGTCTCCTTTTCAGCTTTTGTATGGTTTGAATGCCGAGATCCCTATAACTTTGGAACTACCAGCCCTCAAGTTGGCTAAGGCCATTGAGGATGAGACGTTTGAAAATTCTGTCGACAAGCGCATCATGTATCTCTCCGAATTGGAAGAGAATCGAGTTCAGGTAGCTGACCGCATTGCGGAACACCAGGATCAAGTGAAGAAGTTGTTCGACAAGAAAGCCAAGTCTCGAGAATTTCAAGTTGGTGACCTCGTCCTCCTATGGGACAAAAGGAGAGAGCCAAAAGGTATGCACGGGAAATTTGATTCGCTATGGACTGGACCTTTCCAAATACATCAGTTGCATGGTGAAAACAGTTTCTTATTAGCATACGGAGATGGAACGCCATTTGCCCTTCCTCACAGTGGGCAACATCTCAAGCACTTTACGCAGTAAAGGAGTCGGCGTTGGTATGTAAATACTTTTTATTTTATTTTATTTTATTTTTTAAGTCCTTTCGAGTCTTTGTGTTTTGTTTTTGTCGTCGTCATCGCCTGACTCCAAGCCCAATGGATGGATAAAGGCACTTGAATTCTGGATTTCTTCTCCCTTCGTTCTTTTCTAAAGAACAACCGAAGGAAGATCCCCAGCAGGAGCCAGCTGTTATCGCGGAATCTAGCAGCGCTCGTTCCACGGATAACCCCCCTACGAAACTTGTCCGTTTCCTAGGATTCGTGAAGTTCAAGTACGCACAACGGAGTGATTTTCGAGTCACCTCGAAGTGCGTTCCCAAGTCTCGAATAGTCAATTCGAGCATTCCACCTTGTTCTCCTCGCAAAGACCTTCGAAACGAGATCTTTCGCGACATTTCACTGTTAATACTTTGCAAATTACGGAAGATGCAGTAGCACTGAAAAAGTGCGCCCCTGCAGGGAAAATCCAAAATTTGGCTAAGTCTGGAAATGTAAGGGCGCTAAAATTTAGCGCCCTTGCATGAAGTAAAAATTCCAAAAAATGCAAGAGCGCTAAATTTTAGCGCCATTACATTTTTTCTCAACACTTAAACTTTTTTCATTCCTCTGGCACGTTTCTTCACAATTTCGCGTTTTTCGTCAATCGTGCCACTTTTCGTGCCTAAATTTATTGCACGACTTGAGTTAGGTTTTTAATTTTCATTTGCAAAGTTAAAGTGAATGAATTCGCCACTTTTGTTGTTTATGTTTTATTTCTTTTACCTCTCCTCTTGCTGTGCGTTTGCCTTTCATCTGCAAAATCACGTTTTTTGGAGATTCGCCATTCTTCTCTTCAACAAGCTTCGCGTTTTGCCCTGGTAAGACTTTCATTTCGGCTTTGTATTGTCATTTGTATATGATCTTTGTTCATACGCGTTTTGGTTTCTTCATTCACGTTTTTTTATTTTTTCGTTTTTTGGTTCTCTCTTTTCGCGTCCTCCTCCATTCGCGTTTTCCTTCCCTTTATGCAATGGAACCTTCATTCATGGTTTTGAATACGTCTTTCTCCTCTGTGCGTGTTCATTTTGATGCTCATTCCTTCTTTTCTTTTCTATTCTCTAACCCTACGCATTCAAATCCTTTGCTACCCAAATGCGTAAGTGTTCTCCATTCCTGCGTTTCTTTCTATTCACTTACCTTAGTCATTCGCGTTTCTTCTTTCTTTTCCCTATGCGCATTCTTCTCTTATTCTCTTCTATGGTCGATGTTCTGTGAAACTTGTATCTATTCCAATGTATTCATGTTGAAGGCTTTTTGTTTCTCTTCATATGCGTTTTGGTGAACGTTGAAAAGATCTATCATTGTGAAAGAGAATTTTAATCTTTGATGTGATGTAATAGGATTGTGCCAAGTCTTAAGCCATGATCCAAAACAAATTTCCTCCGTTTATAGCTTTCGCATCCTTCATTAGATTTGCATCTTCAAGAATTGCTAAACTTACTGCTTAATTTTGAGCTTCAAGTGACATTTGAAGATCTCACTAAAATTGCCTAATCTTTTTTAGGAAAGATGTAAGGGCTTCAAAATTTAGCCCCTTTACACCAAAAGTTATCTCCTAAAGCTGAAGCTTAATTTACCGCGGACATCCCCGAAGATGTTAAAAAACTGCCTAACACCAGCGTAAGCGGCTTAAAATTCCAGCCTTACACCAAGAGCAATTCTCGAAATGCAAGGGCTTCGAATTTTAGCCTTACACTTTTTCCTCACTTCTTCCCACCTTCCAAATGCAGTCCTATTTTTGACCTGTATGCCTGTAATCTCGCTTCCGTGATTTGTGCATCGCTTTATGTGGTTTCGCTTATCCGCTTCCATGCTTCTTCCCACCTCGCGGTGGCTCGTTTCACGCTTTCCCATGTTTCCTAACAAATTGGTGTTTGTTCTGGCTAGACGGATTGCAGTGTACTCTCAGAGATCGTCCAGTTAAGAGTGCTCAGTGTTCCAGTTTCTTTTGATGACTGCAACGAAACCTCCTTCTTCGAAAGCAAAAAGCAAGATGAAGTACAAATATCAAGGCGTCTATCCGCCAACTATGGTACTTTCGAAAGTTGAAGAAATAAAGGATACAGAAGTTGGCCATCAAGATTTGGTTGACTTTGCAAAGTTGACAGAGACGAAGCCTCTTCCTGATTCAATGAGGGAAATAGTACACAGTAATCTCCACTTGGTGGCAATGTTCCCCACAGCTGCGCACAATACTGAGTTCATTCTTCAAGTTGCGTCTCATTACATCATAAGGAGGCAAAGTGCATATTGGATCGGGGTAAACAAATCGATGAGGGATGCACCTAATGTTGATCAATGCCTTTCTACATTGAAGTTCTCATGACTTTACTCCGGTAGTACGAGTACCGTGGATGAGACAATTCCCAGGTCTATCTACAAAGGGGAATCGGATGATGGTGCCTGTGTACAGATATTTCTACCAGTTGGAGCTAAAGGAAAGCTTTCATCATTTCAGACGGGTCACTGATGCTTTCTTTGCGCCCTTACTCTTCAACTTTGATCCATCCTTGGAAAGAAGAAGAGTGTCTGATGAGGCTTATAAGGTGGTAAGTAAAGTTGGATGTATTTTTCTTCAATTCCCAACGTTTACTTACTTGAGAGTAGGTAAGGTTACAATCAAGGTCTTAATATTGCTACCAATGCTATCCCTGATAAGTGGGGTTCATGGAAATAGGTATACCGATGTCGGGCAAGCAGAAGAACTAAGAAGCAACTACAAGCGCGGGATTCAAGTTCTTAATGACTATCGCGCATATACCATCCTGACCGCAATAAAAGGCTAAGTCTGTCTATGCTGAGATGCAGATCATGACCATCAAAACCTACAGGTATAGGTTTGATTTTGACTACCGAGATGTCAGAAAGAAGTTGCAAAAGGGTCACCAACACAGGTACCGTTTTGAAGACATCCGGGCAGATTGCAGAGATGAAGAAGCCATTCGCAAAATGGACTATTGCAGATTGACAGTTCAACAAATCAGAGATCTTGGTATCGCTGACCTACCAGAGGATTTTGAGGATCCAGGTGATATCATGAACGCTGTCTATGATGAACAAGGCGTTGCTAAGAGGCCGTTACCTGCAATACAGTGGTCTAGGAAAGAGGTCACCAACATGAGAGAAAGGCTGAGACCAATCCTAGCCAATACAGAAGAATGGTTACACAAACATGGTTATGCAATGAAAAGTTTCAGGACAGACTCAGAAGGAGAAGAGTCCGAGGCAGAAGCACGCCAACAGCAAGAACTTCGCGACAAAAACAAGTCAGCGGCCGTTCCCACTTCTTCGCGAAGAGGCCCTAGGATCAAGTTCACTGTTGGTAAGAAAGATACCCAGGCTGTCCAAGAGACAGAAATGAAGGAATCTCACCCATCTCGCTCTAAGGGTAAAAAGCCCATCTCAGAGGAGATAGATTCCGATGAAGAAGACACTTCAAGCGACCAATCCGCTGAAGATGAAGATTCAGCAGAAGCAGACTCCGATGCCGAAGAGGTTTCTGAAAGCGGGCAAGAGTCTGATGAAGATTCTGAAGAAGGATCTGAAGGTGACTTCGAAGGTGAACCAGAATCGGAGAGGCAAGAGGGTGATCAACAGGACCCCGAGCATGATGAAGAAATAACTACTTCTCCTCCCGAGAACGTAGTTGAGGAAATTCACAGAACATCATCGCCCGTGACTTCAAACGTTCCTCATACCCCTTTTGAGTCAAGAATTCCTTCACCTCCTGCTCCCTCGTCACCTATTCCTACCACGGGCATTCCTGCAGCCGAGATATCCCCTATCCCTGCAGCATCAACCCAGCTTGATACTCCATCGCCACAAGCATTCATATCGTTGATATAATCACAGTCACCATCGCCCATTCTAGCTTGTCTTCGCCTAACGTATGATAATACTCGGAACCACCAATCGCTTCTACAATGAGTCGATGCTGATCAGCCCAATGCGTCAACTACAAAGGAGCAACATTTATAAACACTTCTCCAATTGTCAATTTATACCCATTGGTGAGTCTTATGTGACAATAACTTCGAGGTGGCAATGGCTTAATCGACTTGACAAGAATCCAAGTTCATTAATTTCTTTTCTTCCTCCTTGGCTGATATCTCGCGTCGGGTTTAAAAGCAAATGATTTCTCCAGAGAACTCCTCGACCTTTGAAGAGATAGTCTTCCAAAGGCTAGCAAGGAAGAAGAAGGCAAAAGTATACCGGAAATTTAATGTTGATAACGGCCACAAGTATGCTGAAATTGCATACCAATCAATCAAGAAGGTGATGTCATTATGGAGGACTACACAAGAACAAAGGTCCGCCAGCAAGGTTACTAACGAAGTGCAAGCCTACGCAAATACTTTGGATATCTTGGCGTGAAGGTCAGACAGTTGGACAATCTCTTTAACATGTACAAACAGGGCAGAGATTACGCCATCATAAAAGAGATTCTGCCGGTTCTCTGCTAAATGTTCACCGAATGGTATTGAAGACCTACCATTAAGAAAGTCGAAATTCGCCTCCAAAGGCATAGTGTTGTATGACTTTGTTGAAAAGATCATTGAACACGGATCTCAGATAATTTTGGCTGCGGATGAGAAAACCACCATGTTGGCGAAGCTCACCACAGAGCTTGACAAAGAAAAGGGCGTACTTTCCCAGGAGCGCAGAGACATGGAAAAATGCCTGTTGTCATGGTCGGAAATGAAACAGGTAAAGCTCAGCAAATTGGTGGAGGTTGGGGTAATTCCCGACAAAGAAAAGTTTATAGAGGTAAAAGAATCACTGAAGCACAGGATCCAAGTGGTTCAATCTCTCATTGAAGACCTTCACCAAGTACAGGAAGATGTCGATGGGCATCGCAACATTCTTGACAAAAGTATCAGAGAGTTGCCTGGTCAACTTCTTGAGGACAATCGTATTTTCCTACCGGCCGCAGAAATATCCCTGATCTTCAAAGAAGCCATCATGACTTGATTGACAGCCTCGACTGCTAAACATCATTTGTGATACAAGGCTCACATTGGACAACCTGAAGACGCATCTTGACAGGTGCAAGAAGGTTCACTCATCTGCCATGAGATCGATCACGAGAATCCACACCATTGTGGATTACACCGTTGGTCCAGATGAGAAGTTCGTGCAGGAGACTAGGAGGAAATTTGAAGACTTCCGCGCCAAATGCAAAAAGACGTGAAGCAGCCTCCTATTCTCCAGTGTTAGACATTTCCGGTGCATCCCATAATGCATCTTGTAAATATTTCTCGACATTTTCGAATGTCATTTTGTAAATTGTAATTACACCGAGTCCAAAGATGTAATATTTTGAAAACAAATTACACTTTGACTTTGGTCAAAGTTAGGTGAGATCTCCAAAAATCGCTCACCTAACTTTCCTTAATTTTCTCAATCTCTTTCCTTATTTTGCTCATCCCTCTTTCTATATATTGTGAGGGATTTTCATTGTAACATATCTTTTAGTCTTTTGCAACGAAGTGCTGCCCTTTTGTAAGCAAACTTGTGAAACTTTGCGTTCATATTTTGTGAATGAGATTCAATCAATAAAGGAAAGGATTGCAAGCCAAACTTTGTGTTGGATTCGATACTTTTGTAAGTTGATTTGATTTGGTAGTGATTAGTTGGAGAAATCTGAAAGACTCTAAGTGGTTGATGTAAACTTTGTGTTACATCCGTTATTTAGATTGCATTGTTATTTTGTTTATCATTGGTTGAGTGATCTATAAGACTTTGCGCTTATAATCATTCATGCTCATGCATGTTCTTGTTGGATAATCTATAAGACTTTGTGCTTATAATTATTCATTCCATTGGATACTTTGTCGAAGGATCTACAAGACTTTGTGCTTGTAATCGTTCGTGCTCGTTGACATTTTGGTTGGATGATCTACAAGACTTTGTGCTTGTAATCGCTCATGCTGTTCGAAGAATTGTTGCGTCTAAGAAGACTTTGTGCTTCTAACGTAGCAAACGGTACGTTTATGCAGATCCGACATTGATAAAGCTACGGAACGACTTTGTGCCTTCGTGAGCTTTCCCATTTTATTTTCTTTGTTTGTTGTTAATTTCTGTATCTACGCTCACTTTGACGAGATAGAGATATTGGCATTACCGCTGTTAGTTTTTAGTTATCAAGAATTCAAAACTTCCAACACGTGAAGCATTGTAAACATCTTCTCTGAAAAAAGAGAGAAGTATGAATGTAACACACCCCCCCCACTCCGTGACTTTCGTGTACATTGTGTAATTACTTTTGTGATTTACTATTGTTTCTTCTAGCGTAAGAAGGGCTTCTTTTCCTGAGAGGGGAGAGATTCACATCTCACATAGCCGTGGGCAAGTCCGTTGTGTAATCTCGTCGAAAGTTGATTACATAATTTCTAATCCAACGCCTTTGCTTCAACAACTTCCCAGCTTCAAATTTATCCCTCCTCAAAGCTCAACTTCGAATTTCATCACCCTCAATTTTCCTCACAACACAATCTTCTTTTCGGAGCTCAAGTCGAACTTACTAGCTGATGGAGAAAAATGAACAAAACTCACAGTACATATAGCCAAGTCGAATTCTAGAAGGAAGCTAACTTTAGCCAGTTCATTCAAATTTCGATTTTCCCTCCTCTGGTAGCTGCAACACTTGTCATCTGGTGTCTAGAATATTTGACCTTCTAGAACTTCAAAAACTCATATTCATGGAATGGGCGTATTTTACTTCACCAACATTTAAAATCATCTTTTGAAAATATTAACTCAAATGGCTCCCTTAAGAAATTCATTTCACCAACTGAGGCATTCGCTTTGCTATTCAATCCAACTCTGGCTTGGGAAAGATTATTTAAATTTGATCAAAATATCTAGGCACTCAACTTCAATTTCACTAGTCAAGGCATTTTATTTCTAACGACACTTTTTCCTTCTTGCCTTAGTAAAATTTTAATTCTCCTTAGGAAATTTCATTGTTTAGGCGCCCATCAAAAATCTTCATCTTAAAATCCTTGGCAAGGTGTGGAAAATTTCAAAATCATCTCCTTGTCGAAGATATCCAATACCCAGAAGAAAATTCCCCTCAGAAAATGCCAAATTCATGTGTCTATGGACAAAGGGGTACTTTTAATTTTTGCAATTTATACCTTAGAAAAAATATTTTCATCAAAGTTCATCTTCATTCTTCATTTCTGGGTGTATTTTTTTCTTTTTGCTTTTCCTTGGAAAAAATTTATTTGCTTGATGAAGCTAGCGCATTTTCATGTATCTACTGCCAATTTATCCATGCCTTAGAAAATTCTATCATCTTCTCTCAAGGTTGGGCGTATTTTTCTAGGGGAGAAGAGATTTCAACACTTAGAAAAAATTTCTTTATCAACATGAGCATGGGCGCATTTGAGGGTGAGAGGAGGAATTTTGAACACCTAGAATTTATCCATGCTAGCCCATCAACTTGGGTGCATTTAGCTAGTGGTGGAGGAATTCATCAATACTTAGAAACTTTCCTAGAGCCATCGTCAACGTGGGCGCATTTGGGAGGTCAAGCAGGAATTAACGACACCTTAGCTACTTTTCCTTCATGCCTCTTGGAGATGGGCGCATCTAGGGGGTCCTGCAAGAACTCAACACTTAGAAACTTTTTCAATGTCCTCCATAGTCTAGCAAGTTGGGCGCATTTGAGGCATCAAGGAGGAATTTCCAACGCCTAACACATTTCTTAGCTCCATCTCCAACATGGGCGCATTCAAGGGGTCAAGGAGGAATTTAAACTTGGCTTAGCCATTTTTCTCACCACTACTTCTCTCCTTGGGCTCATTTGAGGTGTGGAGCAGGAATTCTTCATGACTTAAACATTTTCAGGCCTCCTTCTTGATGATGGCGCATTTGAGGGGTCAAGCAGGAATATCTCAAGACTTGAAAGTTTTTCATCACCTTCATCAAGTTGCGGGCGCATTTAGGGGGCTGAGCAGGAAGTTTCTCAGACTTAGACATTTTTTAGCTTGCTCGCCCTTGTTTACTATATTTAGTAAGTACCCTGGTTTCCATACTTTTGTAGCTTGGATTGATATGAAATTTACACCATAGGATCCTCATGATCTAGTTGATTTGTTCACATTGCCATCTTGCGTCGACCTGCTGTTTATAGCCTGTTTTTGGAGGTGATTTACTATTTATAGTAATTGCTTGGTTTCAGGACTTTTGCAACTTTGTTTAACTTGAAATTTGATTGACGTGATCCTCATGGGTTGACTGGCCTGTTCACACTGGTGTCTTGCGCTGACTTGCTATTTATAACCTGTTTCAAAAGTAACTTACTATAAATAGTAAGTGCTCAGATTGCCTTCAAATTTTACCAGTGGAATCCTTGGAAGATACAGATCGCAGTGGGATACATCAGTTTTTGGAGATTTTGGCATTTGACCCTTCATTTTGGGTCCTGAAGCTCGAAACCCTAATCTGTCTTGCATGTTGCTCAAAAGATCTCCGTTTGACCCCGTTTCTATTGCATGTTGCCCTATTCGTGACGTTGAAGTGTTGGGCAGCTGCCAGAGTGATCCTGCTAAAAATAGTAAGTGCTTGAAAAAGTGATCATCCTGCCTACCAGATGTGTTTGCATGTCACACAGCCCGAGAGATCTCACAAAACCCAAAAAAACTTAGTAAATTGGACTGCATGCGGGCACGGGCTAAAAATAGTAAGTTCCTGAAAAGTGATCATCCTGCCTTGCATGTTACCTTGCTGCGTAGCTCTTGAATAACCCATGATGAATATGCCGACATGCACTGAAAAGTCTTGCATGCAAACCCTAAAAATAGCCTTTGAAGACAACCTTGCAAAAAGGTCTTGATCTTGGTTTGCATGTCATATCATTGCGTAGGTCTCGGAAAACCCAGAAATATTCTCTAGACATGCACTGAAAAACTTCGCATGCAAACCCTAAAATCTGCTTTTGAAGGTGATACTTGCTAATAATAGAAAGTTATTAGATTTGGCTCAAATTTTGCAGAAAAACAGTTTGACGTGCCCCAGATGCAGTGTAACGGATAGAACTTCAAAAGTGCTGAGAAAATGTCCCAAATCAGGTACTTACTAAAAGTAGCAAGTTATCAGAATTCAATGAAGTTTTGTTGGGAACCTGTTGGAAGCTTACTGAATGCAACGTCAAGGTCAAATTTCAATTTACTCACTCAATTTGACTTCAAACTGACTGGAAGAAAGCAAACTGTAATTCTCAGACTTAGCCAAAATTTCAAGTTTAAGCTCAAAGATGGGCACACCCCAGAGAGAAAGACAACAAAAAGAGACAAAAAGAGAGAGAGAGAGACAAAACCAAAGCCAAAAGACCAAGAACGGAGCAAAAATTAGGGGGTCCCCATTTTAAATGGGGTGATGTGTGAAAAGGTCACAACACCACTCCCTTCATGTCTCAAGACTCAGAAAACCTACCGCAAGACTACAAAAGTTTGGTCTTTAGGGTTTAGTTTGCAAGAATGTCAAACTTCAAAGTCTAATTTACATGACTTGGACCTTGAGGTGTAGGTTGCATCTTGCAACACCCAAAGTCCAGTTTGCAATTTGCAACTACAATTTGCTTTGCGAATGTTGAGCCTAAATGCTTTGCAAATTTGGGCTTTGGGCCTTGATCTGCATTTTGTAAGGCATACAAAACATAGGGCCAAGTCCGACTTTGGTGTGATCTCACCTAATACTTTGGAGGCCAACAAGCAACATGCACCTCAAACTTTGGAGTCCAATCAACATTTGACAATGTGTAAACTTCAACTTTAGGTCTGAACTTTGACTAACTTGAAACTTGAACTTTGGATTCCGAATTACGTTTTGCACCATGCAAAATGTCTAGACAACTTTGAACTCCAAGCACAACAAGATTTGGATATTAGAGTCCAAATTACAATGCAATTTGCAAAATGTTCTAGAAACTCTAAACCTTGGACTCCTTGCAATTTAGATTCTGGACTCCAACTTTTGCTAAAAAATAATGTGTAAAAACCAACAAGCTATGTTTTTGTCATCAACAAAGCATAACTAACACTTGAGCACCTATCGACTCAACATTGGTTAGACAAGAACCTTGGAAGGGACATGGTAACAAGGTAAACATGAACTCTTGTTCTATGTCATGTCCCCGAAATAGAACAGTAAAATAACTAAGTGTTGAGATGCAAATAAATAAAATAAGTGACAAATTACGTATTTACAAATATTAACAACCTAATATTACTATAATTGTAATCATAATATAATATTATAAATATTAACAAAATAAATATTATCAATTTAAATATTATTAATTATAAATATCATAGATAATATTATAATTATAATACAACCAGTATAAAACAAATTGATATTGTTAATTATTATTATTATTATAATAATAAAAAACAGTCACAAGAAACTAAGGCTGAAATCAGCTATGCTTTAATTTAAATAAACAAATAATCACACAACATTTATATCGATTCTTAAAATCACCATTTCCTAAAGGCATTCATAATAAATCGATCCTACTATCCAACCAATCATTAATATAACTAAAAGCTGCATCCCTCCAAAATGGTGCGATAGACACTAAGTGATGTGTACCTTGGTCAGCGATAGGTCATGACCATTGGTAAATCAAAGTATAAAAAGGAGACACTTCCCAAAGTAGAGATGCATCGATTGGAGGGAATAGAAAAACAGGGAAAATAATATTTTGTGAACATTGGATTATCGAATCATTAATAAAAGAATATCTTTTGAAATTCAGATCATCAAGCATCTTTAGAAACATATTCATAATTCAGGCATAAGAATACCATAGGTATTAACAAGAAGTGGGCAGATCTGAGTGAATTCTCTGCCACCCAAGGATAGACCAATAACCATTACAGTCGCTGCTGGTGTAAATAACCACCACATGTGTTGACAACTAATGTGGTATGCTCCATTGTAATTATTATATGTAATGATATATTTTTATTGTAATAGTTGTATTCATTACACTCAACAAACAGCCATGGGAGGAGAAAGGAGGGGGGTATACCAGTAGGTTGAGTAGATACTAGATGTCTTCCTAGGTACACCACTCCTTGATGGATGTCTGTGTGCGCCACTTGGAGCCAAGGGGGTGATATCTACTCTTGGGCTTAGGAGGGGGTGTCTACGGGCCACCTATGGTAAGCCCTTCTCCCCAACCTCCACATGGATGGGTGGTTGAGATGAAATCAAGTAAGTTCAATCATAAGAGGAATGGATAAGGTAGCAAGGGTAGGAATGTAGATACAAGTTGTCCACCAATTAGACCACCCCATGTGGTATGTCTAAGTGTACCTCTTGAGGGCCAAGAGGGATGGTATATCCGCTCTTGGGCTTGGTGTGACAGCTTCGGGCGAACATATCATGCTTCTCATCCACGTTCTCTTACGATCCAACTTCTAATGCGAGTTATAAATATTATGTGGTTTATGTTACTTAGATATTTGCATGATTTGAATAGATAAACATTTATTATATATGTCTAATTATATGAATTAGATTCTAGTATTATCTAACATGATTGCAAGACCTCAACCAAGATTAATCCGGCTTAAAGCATTTAATTGATAAGTTGTACCCCTAATTGCATTAGCTTGTGTTTCTAGGGAAAGAATTAGGGTTTTCTCAAAAGGAGACATTACAGGTGGTATTAGAGCATGTTCCTGCCATCCTGCAGGACATTCCCACTTTAACTACCATTCAATTAGACTTAACTATTCGACCTTCCTAAGTAAGCCAATAATGCATGTGTATGCCTTCCATGTGTATACTTTGTGACCTACATGTATTTATGTGATTATGTGTATACCTTGCATATACTTTGTGACTTCAAGTGTATATTGTGTACTCGTGTATACTGGGTGACATTGGGATGGTGGACGAACGTGTGGTGTAGTATGGGATGAACCGAATCCCCTTCTTGGTGGTCAGACTATATACTTGGCCTTGTGGGGTTGAGGACGGACCCGCGGTGTTGTATGGGATGCATCGAATCTTCTTCCCATTTGTCCAATGCTGTAGAAGACCGGAGGAAAGATAGGACCCACGGTGTAGTGCACAATACACTGATATTCTTTCTATCTAGGATGCATTATGGACATGTGTGTGTTAGCCATTGTGTATGTGATAAATGTTAGAGCTAGTCACTATGTATTCGTGATGTATGGTGGAACTCATCATTGTGTTTATGATTACTTTATGCTTAAAAAACTATGAAAATGTTAAAAATATTGTTTGTCAAGTTGCTTAAGCTAGTTGGTTGTTTGCTTGAGTGTTGTACCCAAAACCAAAATTTTTGCTTCACTAAGGCATTTTGCTTAATTGAGTCTTAATCTTGTTAAAGTGTTGTCAGAAGGTCGTTTTTGGGGTTTTTAAATATGGAGTTGGTGTCAGTGTCATGTCAGTCTGTCACTGAAAAGATTTAAGAAAAGTGAAAATCTGAACGAAAACATCAAAATTTTCTATCTCTGGAGAAGGGAGCGCTTTCTTAAATGGGCGCCCTATCTTTTAGAGGTCCAGATCCTGTTTTTAGGGTTTGTCATCTCCAGCAGACATTCGTCTGGCATCACGTCAGCTTCGCAATGAGCTATCAAGTCTGTCAAACGGACCTGTTTCGAGCAAGTTGTGGTGAATACAGCGCAAAACAAGGCGAAGGCGAGAATTGGCTAACACTGGTAAAAAGCGCAGCTTTTGGGAATGGTGCCCATCTTTTTGAGGTGCCAAATGAAGGTTTTTGGCTAAATGCCACCCAAGATGTTTATCTCACTTTTGTTCGAGCTTCGCGACGCATCCGTTAGCGGGTGAATCTGAGTTGCTGAAGTGCCTGAACTTGAGGTCAAACGTAGGGTCAAATCTTAGTCAGAACGTCAGAAGAAAAAGCAAAAGAGCACATTTTAGGAAAGGCGCCTAAGCTTTTCAAGCCTTTAATGCTTTCTTTCTGATGATTTTAGATATTCAATGT
>VDFB02150304.1:0-29702 GCA_007258455.2 Sequoia sempervirens | reverse complement strand
TGTTGTTCGCTTAAAGTTTTTGTTTTTGTTTAGATTAGTTGTCTTGCTTTCATAGTTTAGTTGTTGCTTTCAATAAAAGGGGATCCCATTTGTGAAGGGGGTGTTGTGTTCAAAACAATATTGGTCCATTTCTTAGATAATTATTCAGGAAGTGCTTTAGAATCCGAGGTTGTTCTTTCAAGTCTTATCATTTGGTTAGGTTCTGTACTTGACTCGGAAGGGAATCATCCATTGTGTCTTGACACCAAGTCTCATGATTGCTATATTTTAAACACATAGTTAATTGCTCTAAGTCATTGAGGTTTCTTGGGAAAGGTTTTGGCAAGTGAAAATCTTACGTCTTGCTTCAGCGCCACTACAATTCTCAAACCCAGTGGAGGCTTCATTGCCTGCCAACCAATTGAGGAATTGACGGAAAATCAAAAGGAAAAGAAAATGTGCCTAAAAGGAATATCTGAAAAAAAACAAGAGAGAAAGAAAATGAAAAATGAAAGAGAATATTGTGAAATATTGGTTTTGGGAACATACGAGTAACTCCACCGGGGCTATGGACGCCCGGCCGGCAGTGGAGCAATATTCGTGAGAATTGTAGCGATAACCTCGTCGGGGCTATGGACGCCTGACTGGCAGCGAGGCAATGTCCAGGATGCTTTTGAAGAAAGGTACTTATATAACTTGCTACGACGGATTCTAGGAACTTCAATGGTCTTTTTGAGCTGGAATGAACGCATACGCACACACTTGTAATCAAAAGATGAGGTGCCTTGATCCAATTTAGGATTCCTCTTCCCTTTTAAGTATGTCCCCCAGTCAATTGATAGGATTTGAAAGAATGGTCCAAGGGTTCTGAGTATGGAATGGATTTTGTCTTTGAAATGTTCAGGAACATTTATTCGGGTTGGGGCTAATGTTGTGACGTTTTTCACACATCGCCCCATTGCAAATGGGGACCCCCTAATTTTGGCTCTGCTTCTCGGTCATTTTGTCGTTGTCTCTCTTTTCTACTGTCTATCTTCCTGGGATTGTACCCGTCTGTGAGCTTAAATGTAAGATTTTGGCTAAGTCTAGAAATTAGGGTTTCCATCTTTCCAGCCAACTTGAGGCCGAATAAAGTGAATAAATTGAAAACAGAGACTAACATTGTTGTTAGTATGCTTCCAGCGGGTTTCCACAGAAATCTCATCGAATTCTGGCAACTTACTATTTTTTTAGTAAGTGTGCAATTACAGGCGATCCTTCAGCATTTTTGAGATTCCGACAATCGCACTGCGTCCAGAGCCCTTCAGATTCACTTTTGACAAGTTTTGAGCAGAAACGGACAACCTGCTATTTTTAGCAGTACAACTTCCAGAGCAGATTTCAAGGACTAGATGTTACAGTTTCTGATGCATGTCCGAAGATTCCTTCTGGGTTTTTCGAGACCTTTGCAGTGATGTGACATGCAAAACGAGACGACGACTTTCAGCATTCGGCCTTCGGAGGCCGATATTAGGGTTTGCATGCAGACATTTTCGGCGCATGTCGGCATTTTCTTTCTGGGTTTTCCAAGAGCTTCGCGACAGTGTAACATGCAAATGGAGCTGACCACTTTTCAGAAACTTACTATTTTTAGCCAGTGCGTGCATGTTGGAGATTTTTCTGGGTTTTCCTGGGTTTTCCGAGATTTTTCGGGCAGTGTGACATGCAAGATCATCCGGCAGCCGGTCGGTCACTTTTCCGGCCATTTTCTATTTTTAGCAGGTATCATTTGGGCAGCCGCTCAGCACTTCAGAACTGCAAACTGACCATCATGCAACTGAAACGATGTCAAACGGAGCTCATCTGAGCAAACATGCATAAAATTAGGGTTTCGAGCTTCAGCACTAAAAATGAGGAGTCAGAGGTCAAAACGTTCAAAACTGAGGTATCCATCATGATCGGCATCCTTCCGAGAATCTGCTGGCAAAATTTGAAGGCAATCGGAGAACCTGCTATTTTTAGTAAGGCATTCCAGACGCAGGCTATAAATAGAAAGTTGATCTCGGCGTCAGCGTAGACAGGCAAGTTCACCAACGACGGGCACACTGTCCAAGTTTCAAAACGAACAGAGCAAAGGAAGCCTCAGAAATGGGCACTTACTATAAATAGTAAGTCACTTCAGTAGCAGCTATAAATAGCAGGTCAAAGTCAAGTCTCAGTATAAACAGGTTAAACATGTGATGAAGACCCTATGGCGCGAATTTCAAATCAAACAGAGTTACAGAGAATGAGGAATCAAGCAGTTGCTATTTTTAGCAGGTCAGTTAGGGTTTCCCAAAATCAAGGGCAGAACCCGGCATCCAGGCAAGAACGACGTCCAGTTACGATCACCATGCTTCAGGCATTCAACACACGAAATTTGAAGGCATTCTGAGCAGTTGCTATTTTTAGCAGGTTGCTAAAAATAGCAGGTACAGGCAAATATCAGGCATCTCTGGCATAAACACATCCCGAGGTTCAGAACAGGGCAATATCAGGTCAGAAGTCAATTCAAAGCACAAAATTTGAAGAACTTTCTAAAAATAGCAAATTGGGGCAAGCATGAACGGGTCACCCTAAATTTGGCTAAGGGCATGAAACACGTCAAATTTGATAATTTTTCAAATCCGGCACCAAAACTTGCTATAAGGAGCTTGAGGGAGGTTGACAGGGATGAAAATTCACTAGGGCACAAAACTTGAAGTTTGACCCTTCAAATGCGCCCTTGAAGAGAGAGCTTGAGAGATTTTCTAAGTGTTCAAAATGAAACCTCAAGGGGTGAAATGCACCCTTAAGAGGAGGTGGTCATGAAAATTTTACTAAGTGCTTGAGATTGAAAGTCTAGACCCATAAATGCGCCTTAGCAACCTTGATGAGTTTGAAAACTTTCTAAGGCACCCAAAATGGAAGTAGCAGGAGGTAAATGCGCCTTAGTTTGGAGAGATACCTTGAAATTTGCCTAAGGCATTGAAACTGAAAACACAACCTCCTAAATGCGCCCCTCTTTGATGGGACTTCAAGATTGTCTAAGTGTCAAATTGGATGCTCCATGGGTCAAATGCGCCCTTGAGGGAGGAGTTGATGAAAATATTCTAAGTTTTGAAAACTGAGAGCTCCACCCTCCATATGCGCCTTGAAGAAGAGGAAGCACCAAAAATTTTCTAAGGCGCCCAAAGTGGAAGTAGGCATGCTAAAATGCTCTACTGTGAGAGGAGATGAAAAGGCTTCTGAGTGGCAAAAGTGAAAGTATCACCCATGAAATGCGCCCTTGAATTTAAGTGTGGAGAATAAAAATGTTCTAAGTGTTGAAAAATGAAACTAAAAGGGGTCATTTGCGCCCATGGAAGAAGATGAGTCTAGAAAATATTCTAAGTATTGAAAAGTGAAAGCTTATAGGGTGAAATGCGCCTTTGAGCTTGAAGAGTTTCTAGATACTTTAAAGGCCCTCCCAAATGCGCCTTGAAGTTGGACCATCCATATGCGCCCATGTGCCAAACTGGAAGCTTGACCCCTCTAATGCGCCCCTCTTTAAAAATTTAAGAATTTTGCCTAAGTGTTTTAAGTTGGACGTTGACCCATCCATTTGCGCCCATGTCAAAACTAGAAGTATCATATGGCATATGCGCCCCTAATTGGAAGCTCATCCTCTTGTATGCGCCTAAGGAAGAAAGACGTTGGTAAAAATTCTAAAGTGTGAAAAATGAAAGTTCACACATGCATATGCGCCCAGAGTAAATTTAGAAATTACTAAGTGTCAAAGTGAATGTTGACCCTCTAATATGCGCCCAGTCCAAAATTGAATGTGGCAAGTGCAATATGCGCCCAAGGCATGGATTAAAAGTTGGATGGCTAGGATGCGCCCAAGTGACAAAACTGAAACCTCCACCATGCATTTGCGCCTGGAAGGAAAAAGATTAAAAAACTAAAGGCTCTAAGTTCCATACGCACCTCAGAGGGATGGATGACTCGAAATTCTCTTAGGTCATAAATTGGAAGCTCCACATGGTATATGCGCCTGAAAGCACACATCCACATTTGCGCCCCCACTCCAAAATTAAATGCTTCCCATCTAATTTGCGCCTAAGGCATGGATTGGAAGTTGATGATACCAAATGCGCCCAGTATGATTAGAATTTGAAATTTTTTCTAAATGGCAAAACTCAAAGCGCCAGAGGTGATTTGCGCCTATGATAAATTGAAGGGAGGCATAATGATATGCGCCTAGGCTTGATGAAGGGGTCAGAAAATGTTTGAAGGGGTCAGAAAATGTTTGAAGGTCACAAATTGAAAGTCCAATGTGCTAAATGCGCCCAGCAAGGAGATGACTTAGAAAATTTTCTAAGTGTGAAAATTTGAAGTAGAGAGGTTCAAATGCGCCCTTGAAGGATTGAAGTGCTTGAAAATTTTCAAAGTTTCACAAAATGGAAGTAGCTACCTCTAGATGCGCCCCAGATGAAAAAGGAAGCCAAAAATATTTTCTGAGTGTTTGCAAGTGGTAGGACAAAAGCTTAAATGCACCCAAGTTAGTGATGGAATTCAAATATTTTTCTAAGTGTCGGCAAAATTCCACCTCTCTATAGAAAATCACGCCTGGACTTGGAAGTATGGAAATTTCGATGAAGTTGCCAGTGATGAAGTCAGGGAATGCCAGTTGTACAGGTTGATAAAAATTTCAAGTCAGAGCAACAAAAATGTTCACAGATGTGAAGAACGGGATTTAAAATTGATGAAAATCATTTTTTTTCTAAGGTTCAAAAAAATTCAAATATTAAATGAACCAGTTCGTTGTACACCCATGGGTCTGGCGCGTTTTGAAGAAAATTTTCTTCTGGGTATTGATGATTATCGATCAGGAATGGATTTTGAAGTCTTCTACACTTTGTCGATGCCTTCAGGGTGAATATTTTTGATGGGCGCTAGGTTGATGAATTTCCTAAGGGAAAATTCAAAATTTTTCTAAGGCATGAAATGAAATGTGGTGACATAGAATTGCCTTTGGCCGATGATTTTGATCAAATTCCCCGATGAAAGAATTCCTTCCTCGCCGTAGTTGAATGAAATATCAAAGGAAGTGCCAGGCGTAATGCAAGATGGGTTGGAATGACTCAAGGCGTGAAGAATTTGTTTGGGTTGGCTTAATGAAGACGTATGAGCCTCAAGACTCAAAGCTGAAAACGTAAGTATGCGGGATAAATTTGTGTTATGAAGTGTTCTAATACTCTTCTCCTCGCTTGTTTTGCAGGAGGAACGTCGAGGCCAGAGCACGATGTTTGGAGGTGGTGAAGCACGATGATATTACGACCTTTGGAGGAAGATAAAGTTTTGAAGGAAAGTTGCAAGAAATGGCTAAGTGTTGGAGTTTCTCCTCAAGAATCCAATGTGCACCCATGGCAAGCGGAAATGATCTAGTCCAAGACTGAGAAGTCCTTCAAATTCAAGAATGGAGGTTCGAGCAAGGGTCAAGGAGAAAATCAAGAGCGGTCGGACTCCAGATTCTACCAAATTCTATTACTCGAGGTGGCAATCTTAAAGTCTCTTTTACCCTCCTCCAAGCAATCATCAGAATTGGCCGAGTACGAAGATCAAGAACAGTGTGAACGCGTCCGTAGACGGGAATCTTCTAGAAGGGTGGTGGCCATTAATGACGCATTTATTACCCCACTCTCCTTTGTGGCGGTTTTTAGGGCAAATCATGTTTAGGGCTGAGGTGGTACGATCTGGGCCATCCAGCCGATTGTAATCTGAGCCGTCCGTTGGACTTGGCCAGCTATATAAAGGGGGAGTCCCCCTCATTTGTACCTTCAGTAGAGCTTAGCATGAGACAATAGAATTAGAATAGAAGTTAGAATAGAGAAATAACTTAGAAGTAGATTGATAGTGTAGTTGGAGGAGAAGGAAAGTTTTCCTTTGAAAACTTTTGTAAGAAATTGTCGTGTAAAACTTTCATAATAAAAGATCTTTCATTGATGGTGAAACTCATCTTTGTTGTGGATAGCTAGCGAGGTTTCTTCATCCCTTCTACTTCAAGTAGCGTAGAGTAGCATAAATTTCATTTCCATGCAAGTAGATAGTAATTGTGGAATGTGGTGTTTGATCTAAGCAACTTCGTCTATCCATACCACTAGTGTATTTGCTGATGGTGAATGCGCCTTGTGTGGTCAACTGGAATATCATGTACTTAACTTCAATCACAGTTTGAATAATGGTATGCGTCGTTGTGATGGTATCTTTATGTCAAGTGGTGGTTTGAACATCTTTTGTCATCTCCTCTGAAGATTGCACCGACTCCGTGGAGGCTGTCCGATGCGAGGCAAAGCGAAGCCCGGTTTGAAGCTTGTGAAGATTGATCGCCATGTCCCACACATTAGAATAGATTTAGCCTTCTTAACCTTTACACCATTTCATTCAGTACTTTTGGTTAGAATAGGAAACAAGAACTTCATAGACAAATCTTTCGAGCTATTTGAATTCCTTTCTCCGCTGCCGAACAATTCCGTAAGTCCCCTTGAAATACCAGCAAATCACATCGAGCCAAACCGAGCCTATTCGCACTTAAGGAACCTTGGAGTTGAACGCACGAACTTTCTAGCAATCTTAGCATGCGGAATACTTTGATCAAGAGAGAATAGGGAAGCCATTGGCAACTTTATTCTCGCTGGTGCGCGGTCAATGGTAACACATCAACATGCCTTGGCGCCACAACCGCTATCACCATATTTCTTTATTATGAGGAGTTTGAGTTTTTGAATGGTCATCCGAGCCAAGTAAAGATTTTAAGCCTGAATCATTGTGCAAACATCATCATAGTGCTTAGGAGGCCTGAGGAACGAAGATCGACTATCATTTCAATCAATTCTGACATCTCCTACCTTTTTGGGGTCTCCACCCAAGACCTATTATTTAGGGACTTCATTTTTAGCATTTTCAGCCCATGTTAGACTTCCTATTTTTTAGGGGCTATTTTTGGAAAAGTTTCTATTTTTGGCAGGGTTTCCATCTTTAGAAAGTGCCCGAATTCCAAAAATCCACTCAGAAGTTCCAAAAAACCAAGGGAAATCACAGAAAATTAGTTTGAAAAAATTCATGAAATCCATGGTGAAATCTGGTTAAGCATGAAAATTTTGAAAAAATCAAAGAAAAACATAAAAAATCAGACTTCCAGATCAAAAACCAATGAAAATCTGGAAAAATCACAGAAAATCATTTTAAAAATCTGGAAAAATCTGTGAAAAGACTGAAAATCATGGTAAATTCGCCTAAGTATGGAGATATGAGCTCATGAAGGCATGGAAGGGAGGCTGAAAGTCTAACCAGCAAGCAGAATGGAGAGCAAAATTAATGGCAAAAGCTTCAGCCAAGTCCGCCTTTGGAAGAAAAGACAATGGCATGAGCAAAGGTAAAGTCCGCCCTGCAATGGCATGACAATGAGGAAAGTCCGCCCTTGGAAGAAAGTGTGGATGGCATGAATTAAGACAAAGTCGGCCCAGCTCATGAGAAGATGGCACAAGTGGAGATGAAGTCCAACCCAAGACATGGCTTGAAACAATGGCAAGTCCGCCAAAATGAGAATGGAAATGGCAAAAAGAATGGCAAGTCCGCCCTTAGCCTTGATGAGACAATGGAAAGTAGTTGGTGAAGTCCGCCCAGCTTGGAAGAAGGCAGAAAATTAAAAAAAATTGCTAAGTATGAACACCTTTGAGGGGGAAAACTTGAAAAATTTGGCTAAGTATAAGTGCCTTGCCTATGTAATGTTACCTTGGGGAGAAAAATTTCATGAAATTGACTAAGTATTTGATGCCTCGGAAAATGAAATTTGAATTTTGGCTAAGTGTAAAAGGAAAATACATGTGGAAAAGAAGTTCCAAGTCTGCCATGCCAAAATGAGAATGGCAAGAACTTCTTAAAGTCCACCCTTGCAACATGGAAAGAAGTCTCCAAAGTTCGCCATAAGGAATGGTGAGAATGTCCAAACAAGAGGAAAGTCCTACCTTGGCACTTAGAAAAAATAGCAAAGACAAGACAAAGTCCGACCTTGTTCAATGGATGGACGGCACAAGCATGAGAAAGTCTGACCTTGCCCAAGCATAGCATGTCCAAACCTTTGTAAGGCATGTACAAGGCAAAATAAAGTCTGACCTGAACCTAGATAAGAAAATGTCTTGAGCATCATGAAGTCCAACTTTGATTGAAGAAAAACGTAAAAGCTCATATGAAGTCTGCCGAAAAAATGGCAAAGCACATGCAAAGTCCGATCTTGGAGGAATGGACAATGGCAAAGAGTTTGTGAAGTCCGCCCCAAGGAGAAATGGAGTTGAAAAAGGATTCTCAAAGTTCGCCTAGACCATCAAGAGCACATGGAAAAGAAAGTTGAAAATCTACCTAGCAAACATGATAAAATTTGTCTAAGGCATGGAACATCTAGAGGGGAGATAGGAAATGGAAAAACACTTGGAAAGTCCGCCAACACTTGAAGATGGATGGAAAAAGACTCTCAAAGTCTGCCATGGAAAAATGTTCACCAAGTCCAACCTAAGGAGAGAGAAAACTTGACATGAAGAGAGAAAGGATGGAAGAGTTTCATGAACTCCGCCATGCCAAGAAGGAAAATGGCAAAGAAAGTGTAAAGTCCGACTTGAAGGGAGATGAAAGAAAACTTGAAAGTCCACCCTTGCACATGGCAAGACCAACAGGAAGTCCGCCAAGAATTTGGCATCATGAAGACAACGGCAGGCACATCATCAAGTACATTCAACTTACACAAGCCAAATTCAAAATTGAAAACAAATCCACCGGCGAAGTTTATTTGAGCACAAAAATGGCCAAAATCTTGAAGGTGTTAAAAAATAAAATTGAATAGCCAAAATTTGGCTAAGTATGGGAAATTCTTCATTGAGAAAGTTCCAATTTCCTCCATTGTGGCAAAAGCACAGGGGAGGCCTCTCCAAATTCAAGGCACTTGGAGGAATTTCAGAGCAATCCAGAAAGGAAGACTTAATAACTTCAAGTCTAAACAGGTGCTCCAAGGCGAGGTGAGAAGAAGAGGCTAAAGTCATCCAAGATCAAAGCACAAAGGATAGAGTCATCGGCAAGGAAAATATTCTAAGGCAAGAGCATGGAAAAACGAACAAAGTGACCAAGGAGGACATCCAACCTATTGAAGTGACGCCTTGACCAATCAAGTTGTTCCAAGTCAGGGCAACCAGATTCAACAACTTTCTATTTTATTTGTCAGAATCTATAATCACAAGGTCAAACCAAGAACATTTCAGGTTGGTGACTTGGTCCTAAAAGAGAATCCTCGCAATCAACACGATCGGGAAAAGAAGGGAAAATTTGAACGTAATTGGCTAGGTTCTTTTGTCATTGTATCAGTCTATGGATCTGGAGCATATCAATTATTTACACCTGAAGGGGAGTTGTTTGAAGAACCTATCAACAGCCTTCATCTCAAGAAGTTTTACACATAACTCATCCAGTGCATGGTCAAAAAGTCAAAAATATAAAAAACGAAAAAAATACAAAAAATACAAAAAATGTGAAAAAATCAAAACAATCATTACCTTGATGAAAACCTAGCAAACAGGCGTCTTGGTGACAACAAAAAAATCATAAAATCAGAAAAAGTGCAATAACAACAAGTAGTGAAAACCTGGCAACAGGCGCTATTTGTGATAGATTAGCTTTTCCATCTATTGGAGCGTGAGTCGGTCCTCCGCTTTTGCTATCATTATGCTTGATCATCGAAAAAACCTCATGTACATATCTGGGTGTCGCAGTCGTGTCTCATCTTGGCTTGGTTAGCATTGTACAAATTCGTAATAAATGGTTGGTTTCTCACTGGGGGCAAAATCTTGAACTCACTGGGGGTAATCTGCTTTGAGCTTAAAACAACTGACAAGCAAACGGTAACACAACACAACAAACACAACAATCATAATGAAAACTCAACATTGAACATCCATCACAAATTCTAAACACCAACCATCCAAATCAACAACATGATCAATCAAAAACAAAATCTAATTGGATGATGTTCTTTTGGATCATGGTTTAATTACTTTAGCATGAATGTTCAACTATTGTATCTTGATTTTTGTTATCATTTCTTTGGAGCAACTCAAGGATGTCATGGACTAGAGGAGCTAAGATGGAGTATGATTTTTCTTTGTTTGTTGCCTGTGAGTTGATCATTATTACTATGTAATTTGTCGCGAGACATGCTCTACAAAGTATCATTGATGACATTCTGAATTTACATAGGAAAAGGATTAACTCTTGTTTGTTTTACGCAAGCAATACTCAAGTCATCTCGGTTCAATTATGCCTAGATGCTTGTATTACCTTGCAATATAAAAAATCCATGGAAGTTGTACTCAAGTCATCATGGTCTAATTATACCATCGATGTTTGTACTAACTTTCAACATATTAAAAGCTCAATGATGATACCAAGCACAACAAATCGGTTGACAAAATGACAACATTGCATATTTAGTTTTGCATAGTTAAGATAGATTGCATCCATCTTAGTCTTGCATCTGTATTTTAGATTTTTCCAAGGCTGGCAAATTTCATAACGATTTTATCTCTCATTAAAGGATTGAGTACATTTGACATAAACAAAAACAAGCCCATTTACATGTAGTTGCATAAACATTATCATATCATACGTACATTAAAACGCATTAATATCAATCATCCATCCATGCATTAGATCATATATTTGCATTAGAAAAATACAAAAATAAGGTGCATCACATCTCAGTTGCATAATCAAATCCATCCCATATAGCATAACAGCATCATCCATAAAGCATATAGAATCATAATCCATGCATCATCATTTCATTATTGCATCCATACACAACCATGGCATAATCATATAAACATCTCATAGCATATAGAACGGAAATCAAATGCATTCATCATAAGCATTCATCACACAAGCATATAGACAAAACATCGATCAATAGTTTCCGCTGCATCTCATATAATCTCAAAGTAAATGTCAAGTGTACAATGATATCAAAATATGGAGAGATACATCAACAAAATGTGGCAAAATATCACAAAGTCCCCAAATGAACAAGTGAATACATCAAATCTGAACACAAGAGCTATGTGTTGCTCCCCCCAGACACTATCAGCCTCACTGAGCCTCCTGCTGCACCACCAGATGGACCTACACCTGGATCCCTGCCTAATGGATCTTTGGGAGGTGGCCCAATCACACCCCTACTCATCATCCACGAATGACTCTGACCTTATCTGGCACTGACCAACCGTGCATAGCTAGGGGCACGCCGCTCTGGAGGAACTGCCTCATAATACCATAGCCTGTAGTACTCTGCCTCCCTGGTTGAATGTTGTACCTCTCTGAGCATATCCCCTATGGTGGTCCCCACAGAAACTTTGTAATCTCTCTACCAAGGCCTCTGCATGCTCGCATCTCTATCTGGCCTCATCTCTCTCTGTTGTCAGAGAGGCGATATGTGCCTGTGCCAGCTGTCCCCGTAAGCTCTGCACTTGTGCCTGTTGCTGACGGGAGGGCACGCGAATTTGAATCTGTGATGGCCCTGTTTGCTGCTGTCTGAAGGCACCATGAACCTCCTCCTCTGAGGATGCTGACATCCAATGCTAGTCCACCTCCTGCATCTCTGTCCCACCATCTCCCTATCTCCACCATCACCCCATCTCCATCATCCATCCTCCATCTCCACCATCTCCTCCCTCATCTCATCTCCCCCATCCCTCCCTCATCTCGATCGTGAGGTATGGTACCCCTCTCATCATCATCAGAGGTACATGTAGCTCATCAGCCTAAATGTCTTGGGAGAAGGATGTGTAAAAGAAATATTAGTAATAATCATCAAGCATCTATGATCTCTAATATGATGATCTATATAAATGCATCCAAATAAAATACTCTAGACAAACTGTCCTTAGGATAGCATGGGTCCCCATAGGAATATCTGTCTGTGGCCTAGTACAACTCACAGGGGCACTCTTGAACTTTGCCATCTGGCAAGCACTCTCCATAACAGGGAATCTCTAGTCACAAACAATGTCACACTTAATCAAGTTATTTGGAGTGAGAAATGCTCATCTCTCAATGTCATCTCAGCCCTGTAATCAAGTATGGCCTCTGTGTATAGGTCTAAATCATCAAACTGGCGCCAAGCTCAATTTACTTGACTTAGGCTGAACAACAGGACCTTCCCCAAAACCTCAGGTCTTGTTGCCAACCTTCTAACAATAGCCCATTCTGTGGGACCTAATTTTTGCTTTTTGGGTTTTCCTTGGCATTTGCAACTACCTAATTCCCTGTACTACTCTCTTCGATGAGAGTCAATCACAGTCAGTAGAATTCAACCCAGGCATTTTGGCTTATCATAGAAGTGCTCAAGGGCCAGGTGGACAAAGGCATGAGAATTGCTTTCACTCAGTCTGACTTCCTATTTTTAGGGATTCTATTTTTTGTTGTTTCTATTTTTGGCACTTTGGACCAATCTGATATTTATTATTTTTAGAAATTTTTCTTTTAGCTTTTTTCCATTTTTAGTAATTTCTATTTTTAGAAAGTTTCAGGGTTCCACAAGTCATGGAGTCAACATTTTCATCTTTAGAATCAAAATTCGAAGCCTCCAAAGGTAATTCAAGAAAAAATCTGTATTGGAGATGATCAGGAAGAATGAAGTTGGCATGGCCTGATGGCAAGGAGTTAAACCAGGTTAATGAGGAGATCAATGGCTAAGACAAGAGAGACAAGTCATGAATACAGCAAGCACAGGAAAAGTCCGATTGGAAGGAGAGAAGGATATGGTAGGCATGAAGTGAAGTCCACCATGCACTTGTCCAAGAGGCCAGGAAGTCCGCCATGCACTTGTCCAAGATGCCAAGAAGTCTGCCAAAGCATAAAGGCAAGATGGCAAGGAAGTCCTAAAGTCCGCCTAGAAAGAAATAGAAGCTGGAAAGACAAAGATGAAATCTGCCCAGCCAAGAGGAGGAAAGAAAAACTCAAAATTTTGGCTAAGTATTGACACCTAAAGAAAGGAATGTCCAATCATCAATAAAGTCCACCCCACTTGAAGATGAGATGGCACAAGCACTTCAAAGTACGACCTTGCCCAGGTGTGGAATGTCTTAAGCCTGATGAAGTCCGACTTTGCCCAAGGGAAGGATGTCCAAACCACTTCAAAGTCTGACTTTGGCCAAGGGAGAAAAATGTTTTAAGTGTTAGCAAAGTTTGCCTTGGCATAAGTTGAATAAAGTCCGACTTGGCTAGAAAGAAAGACGTCCAAACCAATGGAAAGTCCGACCTTGCCCAAGAAATGATTGTCCAAACATGAGTAAAGTCCGACTTTGCTTAAAGAAGGCATGTCCTAACATTCATCAGTCACATAAAACTGTGGCAAGCATGAGGTGAAAGAGTCCAGGCACTTTGGCACAGGGATAAAGTCCAGACTAGGTCAGAGATAAGGCAGTTCCAAACTCAGTGAAGTCCACCCCAGGAGAAAAACTGGAAGAGTGTGGCTGAGTGTGTTGATACCTTGGGAGGGTCAGAAAATTGACTAAGAGTGTTAGAGGAAAGCTTGGGGAAAGGAATAAAGGGGAAGAAAGTGAAGAATAAATAAAATCCTTGTCCAGGATGGAATTTTTCCCTACATGGCCTGAAGCCCGGTTGATTCAAATTGGAGACCAAATCCCTGAAGCAAAGTTCCTTCAGTGGGAATGAATCTTGGCTGGTGTTGGAATGGTCCACATGAAGGTGTTACAAAGTGATTGGACAGCCAAGATTTGGCTAAGTGTGAAAATGCTAGGAGAAGTTGTGATTTCTGGGTGGCATAGGGGACTTCTCAAATTCAGGGCCTTGTGGGATTTTAAAACAATGAGGAAGAAGAGCCAATGACTTCCAGGTCTAAAACATCGCTCCCAGGAGACTTTGACCTCAACAAGTGAGGAAGGAAAATCAAAGAATCTGGATCAGAAGCTGGGAGGAAGAAGGCATAGGACCAAGTCATGGAAAGATATTACAAGGCAGAAACATGGAAGGAACAAAGTGACCAAGGGAGGACATCCAACTTTGGGGTGGTATAGATGTCTTCAACCAGTCAAATTGTTCCAAAGTCAGCATGTAGATTCAATGGACATGCTCACCATGCAACAGCTTTTATTTTATTGTTGGTTCTTATTTGTGGAAGGATAGGTGTCCACAGATGTAATTTTCTTATTGGTCGAGAATGGAGTTAGTTGTGACCAACCCTAATTAGGGTTTTATTTTAATCTCAGCCGTTGATTCTAAATCAATCTTGGCCATTGAATTGTAATTGGGGAGCCTATAAATTGAGCTCATCCCTCATTTGTAAAGCATGGGAGCATGTTGCAAAACGTGTTGAGATAAGTAAATTGTTGCATACGACTGCCAAAGTAATAAGTAATGCATTGTTCAAATTGATGGTGATTACTTCTCTTATTTTGGAGTTGGCATAGTTCTTACCCCTCATCATAGTTTAGATTATCATTCTTCATGTATGTTAAGGCAGATACAGAGATCTAAATGTGTTGAAACTTTTTGCTCATACTTTCTTTGAATGGATGATTTTCATTCAATAGTAAGAGTTCTTTGGAGCTTACTTTGTGGTGCTTATGCAGGATACAAATGTTGTTACAGATTTGATGGTAGTTATTCCTTGTTGTGAAAATCATAAGCACACTCCCAGGTGCATGGTGTAGTTATCTAAGCATGGCGAAACAAAGCATGGATTCATTAGTTCCTAGAAGTTAATCTGAATACTTAGATTCTTAGGCTGATTAGAACTTCTAAGTATATCTCTTTTTTAGTTTGTTGATCAAGATGAACAACCAAGCCATTCTCGACAACTATTGTGAATTGAACGAGCCTAGCATAAGTCCCTTTGTGTATTACCAGCATATCACAACGACCATTGAGCTTATCCACATGTCAAGACCTGACAGAAGAAACCTTGGAATCGCCATATGATCTTCTCGCAATCTTAGCATACGTAGTGGTTTTTCAAGAGAGGATAGAGCATCTTTGAACTCTTTATTATGATGTTTGGTGTGTCACAAAACATGCATCAACAGGTCTGCCAACTGGACGATCCCTATCCGTTACAGGTCAAGTGACCACTATGTGCTCCCAAGCCCAAATCTGAAGTAATGTCCCCCAACTAATAAACTCGCAGCTCCTAGGTAAACTACCTAATGCAAATCACGATACAAATAAGCCAACATGCAAGAACCCCATGCATATTTGATCCTCTGTGTGATCATGCTCTCCAATATCCAACCCCAACCAACGGATAGTCCCTTCGACCTACAGTCAAGACATAGAAAACCTCCAATGAAACCAGCTAGAACACAAGGTAATGGCTGATATGAAGCAACCATCACCTGCCATGGGATCTCATACCTGCTAATCTCATCATCATGAAAAATCCTCCTCGGTGCATCAGTACCTCCCTGCTCCATGTGATCGTAAACAACTAACTCACCAACAACAGGAATCCCCAATATACGATACACATCCTCCGAAGTGACTGTCATCTCACCAATCGCTAAATGGAAAGTGTTGTGGTCATTATGCCACCTCTCGGCTAAAGCAGTCAACAATCCCCTGTTAATCCTATACTGGGGCATATCAATCAGAGAAGTCAAACCACATCGCTCAATCAAATCCAAATCCACCTACACCAGATGCGACATCATGTCCCAGGTCTTCGGGAAGCGCTCTCGAGACTGGAGAACTCTAAAATCCTCCTATGATCATAACATATCACAAATTAGCATTCTATCAATCAATCTAATCAACTCTAATGAGATTTCGATCAAATCTCGTTGAGCGTCTATCATTAACCCTCACCTATCATGAGGTCAATCATCATCTATCCTATCATTAACTCTCACCTATCATGAGATCAATCATCAAACATCATCAACATCGGCTGACGCGATCATCAAACATCCAAACCAAGGAGAACAATCAAAAAAATTCAAATCTAGTGTGAATGCACTAAAACAGTGCTTCTATGCACTGAAATCATGAATGCGCCATCAAAATCCATCAATGCGCCACTTTCCAACACAAATGCACTAAAATCATGTATCCGCTATAACAATCAATATATGCACTACTTGGTGACCTAATTGTGCTAAAATACCAAATGCGCTGGACAATTAAATCTATGTGCTAAATCATGCAACAGATGTGCTAATTATCTCTATGCGCTAAAACACAAACCAAATGCATCATTCTACAGCCTCTATGTGCTAAAAAATGAATGTGCTAGAACAATTATCAGATGCGCCACAAAATTCCCTAAATGCGCTAAACTACCCTATGCGCTAAAGCAGACACTCAATACACTAAATCGGCCTTGTTATGCACTAAAACACAATCATGTAGAGTTTAAAACATCAAAAAAATGCGTGAAACATGTTTCAAATTTCACGAAGAGGTTTCTCGAGGTACGTATCGGAGGTCCATACGCAACCAAGCAGTTGTGACGTCAAACTTGCTCGAATCAATGGGTTTGGTAGGGGATCACCATCTTGTTCCAATCTCTCAATCAGCTCAAATCTCCAATGCAAATGAATTCAAATGAGCTCACTTTTTCATCTTTTTACTTTTTAAGGGGTAATTGGATGGTAATTAAGTGGGATTTTTTTTTTTTTTCAACAAGGAAACAATTAATCAAATGGCAAGATCAGTATTCTTTATTGGGAGATAAATCGTAGCATCATAAAATTTGGAAACCATCAGAAAATCTTAAAAATTTCAAAAAATTCAAAAAATCCTTAACATTCAAAAATCTCCCGATTTATCTCCCAAGGGGTCATATTCACATCACTCCTCAAAAATCAGCATCTGGGGCATATCAAAAAAATTTATCAGCACTAGCAAATTTTTCTTTGAAGCAATGTGTTGCAAACACATCACTTCAAAGAGGGGCAAAATGTATACACTTAAATTTGGTCTAGAGGAAATTAATTAAATACAAGTTACTTAATTAATAAATCTTTAATTCGTCTACTTATAAATAAATTGACAAGATTTATTTATGTCGTTCATTTTCTTTAATTCTTCTTATCTTAACTCATTTTCTTCATGTTTTAATTAAATAAACAACTTTAATTAGTTTATTTTATGTCATTAACTTCCTCTTATTAAATTCAAATTTTATATTTGAATTTGAGCACATTTCTACTAACTTCTCATCTTCTATCTCATCATGTGTCTCATGAAATTGGCATTTATCTTCAACAAATTCTAACCAATTTTGAGACACTTGGCTTTCATCTTCATTCGATTCCCCTTCACACTTGGCAGTTTGTTCTACTAAAGGGAACACACTACTTGATTCTCTCTAACCTCTTCACATTCGATCGTCCATCTTTCCAAATCAAATCCAGATCGTTGAATCTTGCCACCTAGGCTAATGCCTTGGGAAAATCTATAAATAGATTCTCATTTACAGCAATTCATATAGAGAGCTTAGCATAATTAAACTTTGCAGAATTTTGGAGAGCATTATCATCGTAGCATTGTTAGCATTAGCATTTCAGCATTTGCATTCTAGAATCAAGTAGAATTATCATGGCATTACCGTTAGCTGCATCTTAATTTATGTAATTTCATCATATCATTCCATTATCAATATCATAGCAGCATCATAATCTTTGCACAATCATCTACAGCATTTTAGCAATCAATCATGTAGGAAGTATTTCTTGCATTTTCAGCATCTCATTCTTCAGGTTGTCATTTGGAAGGTCATGTGCACAGACAATCTGAGAGCAAAAATGACTTGAAAAATCCTTGGAGATAGCGGACAATGAGATGCCATTAGAGAGTTTGTTGTTTCAATTTGATTATTGTTTGAATTCTCTAATATAATGTTTCAATGGTGTGTTGTATTACTTGCTTATGCACTCACATATTTTATACACACAACAGGAATTTTGGAAAACATGGGATATATACCAATACTGATCAGATTTCTGTAATAGATTAGAAAGTTGTGAGTTTTAAAAGAATTAACATTGCAGGGATTCCAACGAATGAGGATGTTGTGGAGATATAGAATACATCCAGATAGGCATCAAAACTCTACAACTCCTCAATAGCCTTCAAAACAAACCTTAAAACACAAATGACCAAAACCTATCCCGACTACAAGGACCAAGATTTACAAACTAGCTCCTAAGGCAAAACACTAGCTTCCAAAAACCAAGACCAGGAATAAGACTCGAACAAACAAAAAACAAAAACAAAAGAGGGGTTCCTTATTTTCAACAAGGCATTTGTGCAAGGCACAACACTACCCCATGCAATTCATTAATTAACTCATCAATTCTAGAAATTGAATATCAATTTTTAATATTTTATTGTTTAATGCCTTGAAACCTACGCACATTTGCATAGTTCCATCTTTCTTTTTCACTAATACAATTGAAGATGCAAAAGGGCTAGAACTTGGCCTAATATGACCCATCTCCAAAAGTTTCTTAATTGTTTTTTTCAATTTTCTTCTTAAATCTTCTTGAATGTCTATAAGGAGTAGTAATTACTGGTTTTGTTTTGGTTTCTAGTTCTATTATGTGTTGAAACCCTCTATTAGGAGGTAATCCTAAAGGAATGTCTTTGAAAACCATGTTATGATTGTTCAAGATTATTTTTAAACCCACATGATAAGCTTTCTTATTTGTACTAGCTACAGAAGTTACTAAGCATTGTGTTGATATAGCTCTAGGAGCTCCACTAGTAATGCCTTGTAACACTACATATTCACCTTCTAATTTGAACCTTAGCTCCATAGTCTAATAATTTGTAATAACCCAACCTTAATTTTTTTCAAATTTGCACCCATTAGTGTTAGCCAAATGCAATAGTAAACAACTGAATAAGCAACCCTCTACGTTTTGATCACCCAGATCCCAATGTGGGCAAGGTGAGAGCATATGATAGAAAGGGGTCTCTTGCATTATTCACTTCAATATTTACCCCAAGTTTCAGACAGGGCAGAAGAGGACAGTGGTATAGAGTCTAAGTTTCCCTATTTTTCAGAAGCCAAATTTGGGATGCTGGGGGCAACTATATAAAATATAGGAAAATTTAAAATATATGGGAAACTTTAAAGTAACCATATGAAAGCGTGGATAAACATGCATATATACATTAGAAACAGCATATAACATTTGTGTTGAGGAATTGTTAATCAATACTCAATATGCATATGATATTAAACAATATACAAATTTAGTATATAACAAAATGCCAAGGGCACATTGCTACCATATAGTTTCTTTTCAATTATATTAGAAATCAAATTAAAAAACATAGAACAATGCCCCTTCTAGATCCCTTGGCTGTACCCTATCTGAGATGTCCCCGAGGGGCCTTGAGGGGAGTGGGATTTGAACCCGAGGGGCCTCAGCAACAGGTGGCTCTTGTTGAATTCAAATAACTTCAAATAGACACCTTCCTTTTGATCACCCCGTCCCGATGGGCAGGTGAGAACACATAGGTGGTTGGTTTCTTCATTAAGATTCATTTCTGGATTCAAATGCAGATTGTCCACAGATCCAGTCTGAGTCGATCAAAAAATTTGGGAACTTATTAATGCAGGTTTGGGTGCCATTAATACAAAACTTGTATAAAGAATCAAATATATACATATTTGCATGATATTATGTTAGAATGCACCACCCTGTTAATAGTCAAATAACATAGTAAAATACATCACCACTTCTGGTCAATATTAAAATATTAGTGATACTGAATGTCATCATATAAAATTATAAATTAAAGTTCAAACATAAAAATGTCAAGTGTTTACAATCAGCCATTGTTGATCATTGATCAATCTGAATCATATGGGTCATAAAAAAAAACAGCATCATCAGCATCATTAGATGCTACATTTTAATAGAGCCACAAATAGCATCCATTAACACTCAGCACAAACCTTTTCCTAACCTTGACATACCACCACTCTCATGCTCAATAGCTGCTTCAGGCTCATACTCATCATCAATATCAAGTGCAGCTAAGTGACTTGTGGAAGCATCCAAGTCAAGTTGTTCTAGCTCAATATCCCACCTCCTTGTGTCTCCTTCTTTGTAGGAATTTTGCTTGTGTGTAAGGAGGCGCAAGTTTGAATGCACATACATCAAGTCCTCTCCCTTTTTTGAATGTAGCCTATTGTGTTTTATTGAGTGGATGAAGGAATATGTGCTCCAATTCCTCTCAAAAGAAGATGAACTAGCAACCTATTAAGACCAAATTAAATTAAATTATTAAATTTTACAATAGTTAAGAGCTAATATAAATTAAAATTAAAATTACAAAATATAAAACTTACTTGGGATAAAAATTTTATTGCAATAGGTTGGAGGTGCCTATATTCTTGCCCATGGAAGTACCACCAACTATGAGCATCCACCCTGTACTTGTCTTGAAGAGCATCAAGATTCTGATCAACACTACCAGAGCATGCAAAACCCATGAACTCAGCCCTCACTCAATCACATTGGTCATGATCACTGAAGAGTCTACGAAGTGTTTCCTTGTACCCTTGAGCCACTTCAACATCCCTATATGGAGCAACTCTTGATGAAGTAGAAAGTATCTTAGGACTATAATATTTGGGACTCAATGCAAAAGTGAGAAGATGCAACGAAGTGGTCATTTTGTTCCATCTATCAACAATGATTTCCTATAGCTCTTTGAAGAACTTTTCTTCAAGATCTTCCTCTTTTTCATTGATGATGGATTTCATCTTCTCAATCATTGAGTCGATACCATCATATACTTCGCCCAAACAAGGTCTATACATGTCTATGCAATGGATCATGCTCAATACGGGCTCAATGAAATTGACGAGATACTCAACACGATCCCACCAATTATCATCTAGGATCCTTGCTTGACCCCATTTTCCTTTTCACTGCTAGATTGCCTCCATATGGCCCAATTAGGGCTGATTACCATGGCACAAAGTGCCTCACGAACCTTTATAAGTCATCTCAACACAATTGTGTTGGAGGCAAAATGGGTCTCGACAACCTATTTGAAAATCAAAATCAAAATTAAAATATAATTAAAATTTACAAAATCAAAATTTAAAATAAAAAGAAAATTTAAAATTTAAAAATATTGAGAATTAACTTACCTTCAACAACTCCAATTTTGAGAATTGTATAAATATTCCTTGTGTCATATGGTGATTGGTGACAAACATTTGGATGTCTTCGCCCTTAGCATACACCTGTTTGATCCACTCAATTTTGGATCCAATTTTTTGTAGCATTAGATTGAGGGAGTGGACAACACAAGGTGTCCAAAAAATGTGTGGATACTTCTCCTCAACCAATAAACCAGTGGCCCTACAATTTTTGGCATTGTCGGTTACAACTTGCACAACATTTTGATGGCCCACTTCTTCAATAGCTTGGCAAAGGATGTTAGCAATAAATGGACCATCCTTCACATGTCCTTCACAATCCACTGCTCTCAAAAACATTGCCCCTTTAGGGAACACGGCAATAACATTGATCAATGGGTGATTTTTTGCATCTTTCCATCCATCAAAAACAATGGTCACCCCTGTTTCGATCCACGAATCCCTTATGGGCTTCAAAGAGTCTGCTACATGTTTCACCTCTTTCTCCAATAAGGTGCAACGCACCTTCTCAAAACCTGGGCCCTCATACCCCTTTGGAGCCTCATTAATAGATTTCACCATTTTTTGCCAATATGGTGAACAAACAATGTTGAATGCCAATCCATTGGCATAGACACATCTTGCTATGTCTTGATCAGCAATCTCTCTTGCCTCATTCTGAAATGAAGCTTCCAACGGTCCCTTGGATCTTTTATTTGAAGAGGGCACGGTTTGCTCTTGAGGGATGTCCATAAATGGATGGCTTTCTATAGGTGGAGAATAAGTAGGCAGTGTAGGGGGTTTCATGGATCAAGATCCTTTCTTCAAAGAATGGCTTGTTTTAAGACTAGTTGCTTTTTGCTCTACTTTTTCTTGCTCAACAATATATTTCAACACTACATCATCTGGAAGGCCTTTGCCATCACCTTCTGGAGGTCCTAGACAAGGTTTGATGCCTAGTTCAAGAGTCCTACACAAGTGCCCTTTCACTCAACTGTATGAACTTGTATATCAAGCTTTGCAATGACTACAAATCCAAACATATACTCCACCACCTGAACATTGTTGAACCATTTCTACATATTTCCAAAGGGGAGAGGTTGGGTTTATTTTGAAATGAGATTGGCCTAAGGAGTTAGAAGCGGATTCCATTGTAATACCTAAGGCACAACAGATTGAAATAATTTTGGTATTGAAATTTGAAACTAAAAACTTAAAAGAATGAGAACAAAACAAAAACATAAAAACAAAACAAAATAGTTCATTTGTTAAAAAAAATGTAAGAAAAAAATAAAAAAACTTACAAAGAAACCTACCTCTTTTGAACAAATCTTGCTCTAGATGTTCTTTAGCAACAAAGCAGGACACTGGCATGGTTTACATACTCCTCTTGTACTCTCTGAGTAGTCAGAGAGAGTAATCTCAAAAAATTTGCATTACCAAGTAATTTTATAGCACTCATGGGCAATGTATGGGATGGATTTCTCAGTCAAATTTAATCAAGTAATGTAATAGCTGTAAAAATACAAACTGGCATGTTGTGTGGTAATATAATAATACATGTGTGTGTATATGCATGCAAATGGCATCACATTGTGTTATAAGGTAATAATGTGTGTGTTTCAATGCAGTCCACAGTATACACATATAAAATATCACACACATTTACCAAGTATTTGTGGAGTATTTAATCAGAAGTATTGCAGTTTTCTGAGTAAAAATTTTTGGAAACTGTCCAGAGTACTCTCAGGATTCAGTATAAACTAGCAAGTGCTTGGAATCCTTTAACAATCAACTGAACAACAGCAGTCAACCTTCAAGTCTATTCAAACATGCAGAAACAGAGAAAGTTCAACAATGGAGGCAAAAACTTGTTTTCATTCACAAAATTGTTAAATGAGAGTGTTTTTACCTATTTGATGTGTTTGGGGGCAAAGATTAGGGTTGAAATGAATATTTTAATATTTAGAAGTCAACTTTTAGTCAAAAAATTAATTTAAAATTGCAAAAAAAGGCACTTTTTCCACGGCCTAGGCATTCACGCATCGAATTCAATTCGGATTTGGTCTGGGCGTATCCTAGACGAATCCACAAAGGTTGGTCGTACCCTGGGCATATCCGCAGGTGCAAATTCAAATCTTGGCCGAATTTGAACCGTTTTGAATCCAAATTTTACCGTATCATATCCAGAGGCTTCCAAGGACGAATCGGTAACTTAGGTTTACAATATTGAAATCCTCTATGCTACCACTTCTTCAATGGGGAGAGTAAACATAACAAATGTGTTAAAGTAAATATCCGGTTATTCAGCAGGAAATACAAGAAAGGAAAATGCACTTGGCGGCAAGTCGTCCAACCTCCGCTTGTTCAACAGGCATAACAAGAAAGTAAATAAGAACTCGACCACTTATTCAGCAAGAGTAACAAGTAACATAAAGTAAAGATCGGCAAGAGCAACCACTTGTTCAGTGAGGTGAGTATCAAATGCAAATACAAGAGCATTCACCAGCGGTACTACCGATAGTGTTACAATGCGCTCAACATAATCATATCAAACCATTAGACACTGCTGTTATGAGAGGTAAATGACAGAAATATGAAGTAAAACACCCTCCCAAGATGCTACAATGAAGAATGATAACACCCCCTTCAAACTAGAACAAGTATACCTCAAGATATAGCCACCAGAGGTCAATAGAAGGTCATGAAAGCTGCTGCAAAAAGTCCGATACACTTGGACAGTCGTCTGATATGCATGAACAACAGGTCTGAAACCTCAATCAGCAACCTTCAAACAATCATAACTCCTCCAATACTCAATAGAATCTCGCCAAACCACTTGCAAATGATAGAACAAGCCTAGGCATCCAAGTTAAGTTAGGAAGCCACCATTAACAAGCATGAACAACACTGTAACAAGTCCAAAACACTTCCAACCAAGATGTACGGCCTCCTAGATAGGGTGACCTGCTCCTAAAAATTCATTCCTCCTTCTAAAATCACCAAAACTTAGGCATAGGGGCGCCCAAGCATGAGAAAAACAATGAGCCAACACCCACAAAAAGGTTTCAACTACTTCGACCAGTGTGAGCAAAAAGGGAGATCAGCTAGTCATGAACCAGCAACACCAAAGTCTGATTAAAAACTCCAAAAATGCCTCCAAAGCTGCAAATCATCACACGCACACAAAAATATATCTAGAAGACACCAAAACTAGCAATAACTAAAAGGAATAAGATAGCCATCACCAATAGAAGCTCAACTGCAACCCTTGAGATGGAGCTACAACACTATTCAGCTAGGAGATATCTTTCAATCTCAAAACTGAAGTTGACTTAGAGGGATTTTGTCTTCAAAGCCCAAAGAGATCACTCTGCATTTTGGAAACACTTCGTTACATCAAATTAGCATGAACAAATGAGAGCAAGGGAGGGCATTATATAGCCTTGAGACCCAAGAATTTGAATTTTCTTTTCCCTCTCAAAATGGGATGCCACATTTGGGGGAATATAATCTTTTATTAAAATCACTTAACCTCTTAATCAGTGGAGCTCATTTTTTGTTACTTCATTCAAATTGTTTTTGGTGATAATGCCTTGTGTTGTGAAACACCTTTTTGAAAAGGTTTCATATTCATCCTATAGGAGGGGTTTTCTAAAAGATTGTATTCTTGGCCACTTGAAGTTTCTAAATTCAAAACTCTTTTAATAGCCTCTTGACGGGTCAATGGATCAAATGCCTTGTTTAAAACCCTAAGAAGTTTAGTTAACCCTTCAATAAAAAGGACAAATAATCTTCTTTTTGGAACATTAGGCACCATTACATATAAATTTTGGAATTATTCTACATATTTCTCGAATATTCCTTCTTGTTTTAATTGGGCCAACTCTCTAAAATGGACTTCAAGATCCTTTGTATCAAACCAATCAATCAACCTTTTGCAAAATTCATCATATGTATCTATTAGACCATGACCTTGTGTAACCAGCCCATGGTACCACCATTCATGAGCTGATCCCTCCCACTGTAAGGTGGCGAATTTGATGGCATCATCCTCAATCATAGGTTTCAGCAATAGGTATGTGTTTAACTTCTACACCCATGCACAAACAGTACACAATTCCACCCTTGGTTTGTGTGTGACTTTTCTATTTATTATTGTTAGAAGAACTTGCCTCATCATTTTGATTGTGGGAATTATTTTGTGCATTTTGGTTGTTATACATCAAATGCAACATTGTGCCATCATATCTAACATAAGGTCAAATTTTCTATCAATTTTATTTGCATGATCATAATTGTCATTTATCTGTCCATGTTTGCTTCTTCTACCTTGAACTCCAACGGAGTTTGTGTCACTTTGTCCTTAAAAATTTAATGTTGATTTTTTCTAAGTTCTCTTTGACAATATTTATTGGCTTTATCACTAAATTGCATAGGAAGGAAATCTAATAGGTTAGCGAGATCCAGCTCTGATACTAATTGTAATGTCCCCTTTATGCAGCACAGTCAATTATAAATATGATATCAACTTTAAAAAAGAGATCACTTATCCTTTGTATTATATGTTAATTATCTCAAACCTATGGTGATTTATCTTCACTAAAAGGTGTTTCGATTGTCTCCAAATCTGCTTGAATCAAGGTAAATTCGTCTTCTAATTCAGCAGTGGAAATTAGGGGGTTTTCGTCCTATTGATTTCAGGCCTTGAGGGATTTTGTTCTCAGATTGCTGAACCACAGTCCACACTCCACAAGGAGCAATAATTAAATATAAAATGTATTCGATGATGCTTCCTTCCCCCTTTTGATTTCTCTTATATACCTTATTTTCTTCATAGACTTAACTCTTCATAATGCCCCTTGACTTTTGATAAAATGAACTTTAACTATAATTTCATAATATTAATTAATCAAGTGTTGCCCTTTACTTTTCCATTCGGTGTCTTTGTTTTGTCTTCTAAGACAAAGGCCTGCGATTACTTTTGTTATTACTTTTTGTTTTGATTAAAGGTAAAAAAACAAGTTTTGAAGGGGCCCGAAACCCTTTATAAAAAGGAACAGCTGAAGCAAAAAGGAAACAACATTAAACAACATTAAACAACCATCAGCCCAACGACAGCAAACCACCAGCCAAAAAACGGCACACACCACTACATATTGTTCAGAATTTCAACAGCTTCCATCTCACTAGCAGCAAGCTTGTTATTACTTTTTGTTGTCTTATGCTAGATTGTGATATCTACTTTTGATTTTGTCTTATTCCTTGTCTTAAGTGACTATTTATAACAATGTCTCATTCAAAGTGCCTTAATAATATTTCTGAATACTTAATTTGAATCTAATTTTGAGGAGGCAACATTGCGTTCCTCCATTGGTCAGATGTAACTCCCATGTCACTACAGTTTTTCAGCCCTCACACTACAAGTGTTATAGCCTACAAGAGAACTTCTCATAGTATTTCAGCCCTAAGTCTCGCTGGTTCAAAATAAAAAATAACTTAAATTAGGACAGATAAAAAAATTTCTCTGTTGTCTGGCTTTGGGGAAAACCTTAAGAAGCCATTCTACATTTCTACAAGTTTAGGAATTTGATGGACCTTTATTAATATGAAATCTTAAAAAAAATCAAGTTTGACAAAAATCTAAAAAATGTTTACGATTTTCTTACTGACAGATCTTACATGGCTTCCTAAAAAGTTGGGGAATTCTCGAATAAATCTTTCTTTAATAGTGATTGGGGAAAATATCTATATCCAATTCAAATTGGTGAATATTTGTAGAAATCCAAATAATTGATAAAATCAGCCCATTGGCAAACATTAACCCCTCAAATTTGCTACACCCTATTTGTTAATGACCACCAACTTCTAAACTAATCTCTATTATTGATGACATCAAAGGCATATCTATAGCCAAAACAAATGCTTGACTTGGGCGAACATTAGAAAAAGAGGATTCCAGGGACCTTCCATTTGTGTCCTTTGCAACAACAGTGAAGAATCTACTAATCACCATTTTTTTCAACGTCCCTTCTCTGCAATGATCTGTAGCTTATGACGGAAAATCTAGAACAGATCTGGAATTCTTGCCTCCTTTTTGTCAGAGTTTTGGGATAACATGGGTCAACCCCCAACTATTGCATCCTTCATTGTGGTGGCATCCAATACCAGTCCTTCCTTTATCCTTTAGCAGATTTTGCTGGAGCAAAATCAACGCATTTTTTATGAGTGTCGAAGTATAGTTATGCAAGTTTGGCATAAGATCAAGAGTATGCTCAAACAAACTATTGAGGACAAGTTTGGTATTGATGAACTTTTGTCCTCCTCAAATGGCCGTGTTGCTAAAATTCTGGAGTTAGTTCCTTATGGTGCCACACAAACTAGGCCTAGTCATAGATCAATCTTCTCGAAAGGTGGACAGGTTTGCTAAGTGGTCTCCTCCTCCTAGCGGTTTTCTTAAGATTAAAATATATGGCTCTGCTCATGGTAATCCAAGTGCAACTAGGATTGGTGGAATTGACCAAGATCGTAAAGGCTCTATTCACTTTTTTTTCTCTACCTCTATGGGAGTCCACACAAATAACCAAATGGAGGCTTGGTCAATTCTTAAGGAATTGGAAAAGGAAAATACACTTGGATGGAATAAGGTTGTGTGTGAGATGAATTCTATGACCTTGGTTTCCTTGCTGAATAAAGGGAATTTGCAAGACTCCTAATGGAGATTGGCTTGGATGATTCGGCAATTTTTTCTTGTGCCTTCAGATTTTGAATCAATATCTTCTGTCCATATCTCTAGAGAGTGGAGTAAGGTGGCAGATTATCTAGCTAAATGGGCCTCAGAAGAAATGGCTAATTGGGATGTTTTAGACTAGAATTAGTTGGACCAGAATAAAACCCAACAGATTTTTCAACTTATCCAAAATGATCAGCTAGAATAGTTGTTGGGTGTTGATTAGGGGAAGTCTAGTATTGATGGAAGATTTAATATTACTGGTCATAATGTAGAGAAGCATCACAGGAAACCTTAGTGGTTTTCTCTTCTTTGGTTTGTATTGATGGCTATAGCTATCTGGAAATCTATTTGATGTGTGTAATTAGTTTTTTTATTTTTTAATAGAATTATATTTTTGCTCAAAAAAAAGCATTTCTACAGAAATCTGAAGCCCACTAGTCAAAACTTAAAAAAAATGACAGTAAGAAAATTGATAGGTTGAAAGACAATTTGATTGTGTGCAAGAGGAAAAAATGATCACCTCTGAGAATTATTTTATGGTGGAAATATGGCCTTCATAGTCACTGAGAATCAATGCAACCCTCATGGCCTTATGGGCCTGGTAACAGTACTAATATTAGAAACATTTTCCAATAATTCTCAATTTTAGTCAAAAAAAATTGGCATATTTTTCAAGTACTAAACTTTCTTGAAGTTTTTGTTGTATATGCATCAATTTTATGACATGTCTTACCACTCAGATTCCACCGGAGAATTACTATTTTTCCATTGGTTTTACGGTAGCAATTACTAGATTTAGTGTGTCCCCTCTAAGATGTGATTATTTGGCAATCTGGTGAGAACCAAGCATGAACAAAGGTTGCTCACTTTACAAGTTTGTATGTAGCCACCATTTCCTGCATTTTGTTGCATCTATGCCAAATAGTAAACTCTTAGACAAAAGGTTTAGAACACCGTAAGCCATCATCTAGTGGCAAGGTGCCGCCAAGAAAAAGGACAAGATTGAAGCCTCATTACAAAGAACCCCATAATGCCCAGACTAGATTGTGTGCTACAAATTGAATACATAAGCAATTTTTCCTGGGATATGGCCAGGTCCCTCCAAGTTAGATGTCATTTCTATGTCCTATTAATCTGAATAAAGAACAAGCAGACGAAGTTAGAACATACTGAAGCATCCCAAATCATTTGAAATGACGACCTTGAATGACCTGAATTCAAATGGACAATGGAGCCAGAATGTCCTAGGAATTGTTTCTGGATAGAAACCCTTCTAAGCCTAAAGATTCCTGAACTTGATAGGTAATCATCCCACAGAAGGCAGTTAAGCATGTTACTGCATAGATTCAAAACTCGACAAGTACTCACTGGACTCCCATGTACTCACAAGTTTTATGGCCAGACGAGCAAGTTACCTATGGTACATAAAGTGAGTTGACTGGAAAACGTATAAGTTACTCAGCAAGTTTCCCACTGAGACTGGCTTGTACGTTGCAAGGCTGACAAAAAGACTTGCCACTGCAAAAGTAGGCAAAACCCTACATAAACCTTCTTTATCATTTATGCATTCAGCAATTTGGACCTCAGTGAGTCAGTAGCATGAATTGATTGTCAGGTGATTGGAAGGATTTACTAATGGTTGGAAACCGTGCAGGGTTTTGTTCCTGGACTTCAACCTTGCCGGAGGTTACTACTCAAGACCACACTCTTGTTTCAGAAAGCAAAAAAAAAAATGCTTTGTGCTGCATTGGATCAAAAAACAGCATTTTTTCCCTGTAATTAGCTTGA
>VDFB02150303.1:0-19590 GCA_007258455.2 Sequoia sempervirens | reverse complement strand
TGGAAGATCAATGTGAAGCTTAATACAAATTTTTTGGATGCAGTGAGCAGAAGGTGAAATCTATCATTCATGTAAGTTGATCAAGTGACTATGGTGGAATCCTTTGTTGCATTCAAATTTTAGTCTCTTTGTAACAAGTCTTCTTTGTATCTTTGTGGTAGAAGTGATCCCTTTGGGTTTTAGCCCTATTGGATAGTGAGTCCTTGTTTCAGCGGTGACCTTATTTTGGTAGTGAACAACATGTCGGTTTTTATATTCTCTATAGTGTGAGTTAATCGCTCACCATGGTTTCCTCTGTTGGTTTTCCATAATGTAAATCTGGTGTTATTGTGTTTATGTGTTGGATTTGAGTTTTTGCATTGGTATTTGATGATTAATCATTTGTGTGAGTACTAAGTATTAGTTCGGTTGTTGAATTGAAGGTTTGGTGACAATTGATTCACCCCCCCTCTTAGTTGTCATATTCAACATATAATCGTCACCAAAAAATTCATCTGCAAGTCTGAAATTAGGGTTTCAGATCTAGAAATTAGCTTGGAAGGAAAGAGCAAAGATTGGAGTATAGATCTGAACTTTGAATTCCCAAAAAATAAAAATAGGACTGATACACTAAAAGTAGTGTATGAGTCCCACTATAGCCATTTTTCCAGATCTTTGTAGTTCCATATACCCTTTTTCCATAAATTTGTTTCAGACCAAAAACCTTGATCTGGGATTGATATGCCCAAACTGGTGTATGAGTCCCAGTGGGCCAAAATTTTAGTGTTTTCAACATTTCTAGTCCTCATTCAAGCCTCTACAAGTTTCCAGGTGCACAATTCTAATTTCACAGCTTTTTGTTCTGATTTATATGCATTTTTAGGTCATTCATTCAAGTTTCATGCATCACTAGGTTTAAAAATTAGATCTTGCATCTCATTTGTTTTTTCAAGCCCTAGTTTGGTGGTGAACCCCTCTTTTTTTTGCAATCAGATGTTAGGATAGCCCTATGGTCAAATCTCTTTCCCCCTTCTTCATTGGATTGAGATCTCTAGGGTTTTCGTTGAATGAGTGTGTAGAAGATTGTTGTTTTATGTCCTAAACCATAAGCAATGACAATTTTCTTCCTTTCATTTTGGTGAACCTACATTTAGAACATTTAATCTTCTAATTTGGGGTGCATTATCATCCTATATCTTTCTCCTATTATCTTTGCATTGCTTAATTGGAATCTAAGGTTTTCAAATCTTACATTAGTGAAAGTGCATATAGGTTGCATTTTCGCATCTTGCATCACTGAAAATAATCTAAAATCTGCATTTCATTTAGTTCAAACATCATCCAAACTAGAAAGCATAAAAATCCCATAAAATTTTCTGAAATTTATGCAAAAAAGGGTTCACTAGGACTCATATGCCCGCCTAGGTGATTTAGTCCTAGTGCACATCTGAAACTGCATTTAAGAGCTACATTTAAAACCTTGTTTCTATCTTCCTATTTGCTACCATTGGTTATCTTTTTTAGTGGGTTGAGTTTTTGTTACATGCATTTCATAAAATCTAGCTTAAATTAGTTCATTTCATTCATTTATTAATTCCAAATTTGCATCTACAATATTTCATTTTCAAATCATTGAATAATGTAATCAATAAATTACCTTGTTTGAAATCTCAAAATTGCATTTCATTCTAGGTCTTTACATTGCATTTTGAGTTTTCATAGATTATTGTTTGTCAAATGTTAGTTTTATTCTTTTCTAATTTTGCAAAGAAAAAGTTAGTCAATATGCATGCTACTCATTCATTCAATACATTTCCTAGTTATGAGAAAATCTTAGTGCAGGGAAGTGAAAATTTTGATGCTTACCTTAAATCTACACCCCATCCTATCTCTCCTATTTATGGGAATGATGTGATAGAAGATGATACAAACATGAAAATTCATGACGATCATAGTTTTTCTTCTCCTGATACCTCTCCTTTTAGTGACAAATGTATCTTAGTGAAAGAAGATACAATTGTTGAGAATCATGAAGGTCTTGTTTTTCCTTCTCCTCATCCCCCTTGGGAAGATATTATAACAATAGAAGATAAAATCATTGCCACCACTTTACTTAGTTTACATTCCTCTCCCAATAAAAGCTAGCGGTACTGCAATCATGAACAACCATGAAAATGACATGTAAGGAGGACATGTTGGTTTTAATAGTTCTAATGATTGAGAGATTTGACCATCCTATCTCTCCACTTGGGAAGAAATTATAGAGAATAGGGATGCAATTGTTTATAACCGCGAATGTCACATTGGTTCTTCTCTAATATCCTGCCTCTCCCGCTTTCTGTGTTCCTACCATTTGGCAACATCTATTTGAACAAAAGGATCCAATCATTGACAAAAATGATTCTCTCTCTCTCAGTGCCTCCCCTAGTTGTGATGAAGCTACTTTACAAAACCTAATCATGGAATGTGATAAACATATTGTTTGTTACTCCCCTAAAAGCTCCCCTACTAGGGTAGATACCAGGGCACAAGAGAATTAAACCTTAGAAAACAAGAATGAAATCATGGAAAATAATGATAATCACATTTATCCTTCTCCTGATATCTCTCCTAGATGTGAAGAAGATATTTAAGCATTAGAAGATCAAAGCAAAGAGAGTCATGAGAATTACATTTACCTCTCTCCCCCTATGGAAGGAATTATTCAACAAGAGAATTCCATTATTGATAAACATGAAAATACAACCATTGATAACTCCCTTACTTGTGATGAGGTCATTTTCGAAGAACCAACCTTGGAATGTCATGAACACTTAGATTGTAGTTCTCCTAAAAAATCTCCTCCTAAGGAGGATATCATGGTGCAAGAAAATGATAACATTGAAACTAGTGATATAGTTTCCTTAGATGAAGATGATGAAGTAATATTAGACTTTCCTTCACTAAGGGACATTAATATTATTCAACCTCAACTCATCCTCTACCCACCTTCAAACAAACCTCAAACCCAAAAAAAATCTGAACTTATCCTTTACCCACCTAAGAATAATGTTTCGCAACAACCGATTCATAATACCATTGCTCATATATACAACACTCAAAAAAAAATTTAACCAAAAAAACCAACTCCAACAATCTTACCTTTGCCTAATCCCATTTTTCCTAGTGCTCCTCATTTAACTTCACAAAGTGGAAAGGAATATAATCTTTTTGAACACCTTAAGAGTACTCCTACTAATATTTCCATATGGGAACTACTTCAGGTATCACCTAGTTATCATAACATGCTTCAAGAGGCTTTGCAACAAGTTACAATCCCTTCTAGCACTAGTTCAAATGATGTAGCAGCTCTAGTTCAAGGAATGTATGAAATGAATGTTGACATTGTTTTCCACCAAAATTAGCTCCCTCCATTGGAAGTGCAAAAACAAAATGATGCTTTCATGATAATACCTAGTATTAATAGGTTGGGAATAAAAATAACCCTAGTTGACAATGGATCTACCCTTAATGTGTGTATTGTATCCCTTCTAGATAAGCTTGGTGTGGATAAATCAAAAATTCAACCTAACTCTTTATCTATTTAGGGATTTGACAATGTAGGAAAACAACCGCTTGGTGTGATCACTTTGTCTATTACAAGCTGGAAAGGCCACATTAGAAACACCAATCCATGTTATGCCTCATGATCTTTCATATAACCTCATTTTAGGAAGATCATGGATTCATGCAATGAATGGGGTGCCTTCTACTCTTCATCATAAAATGAAGTATATTTACAACAACAAAGTGTACACACTTGAAGTTGACCCTGACCCAAATAGTTGATTAAGCATTGAGAAAGGCAAGGAAAATCCTTTGAAAACATTGACACCAACTACACAAGCAGAACCCATGAAATAAAAAGACAGAAAAAAATATTTAGAAGTCACGAAGCTATTAGAAGATGATTGGGGTTCCTTAGACTTTGAACCAACATTCATGGGTGAATACAATATCATAAATGAAAATTCTAAAAAGGAAAAAGAAGAAATGATAATTTCAACACAAAATTTGGAAGACCCTTTGAAAGCATCCACCTCAACCACTGTAGGAAAAGACAACAAATTACACAACAAACTTTGATGAACTTAATTATGAGCAACCACCAAATCCAAAAGAGATGAAGAATCTTTATGGAAAAGGTTATGAACTTATGAAACAACTTGGTTATAGTGGAAAAGGATGTGATGCTAGAGAACAAAGGTATTTGTGTCCCTATAGAGCCTCATGCAACAAAATACTAATGGTATTGGTTGTCCCTCGAAAAGAAAAAACAAGCCTTTAGCAATATCAACACTCTTACAAAAAGGTTTTCTAAGATGACTTTAATGGTAGTGCATCATAAATTAATAGTCACTAAAGAAATAAAAAGAAATAAAAAACAAATAAATCCTTGCCTTAATATCCAATTTCATCATGAAAATCACTAATCATTTTGAATTTTTTTAGGTTTTACACCCTCCTATAAAGGAGAGAAAAAAATCTCACAATCTAAAGAGTCTTGTGTAAGTATGACATCTTGTTCTAAGCAAGAGATATATATTTTTCACAAAATAAAGGAACATCTTCAACTCTTGATCAAGAGGGTATCTTTTCAAGACTCCTCTAAGATTACTTGATATCCATTCCTCCAAGAACATGCAGGAAATTTTAATACAAGAGTTCATTTTGTGCATATCATAGAGTTCAAGGTCATTCTACTAATGAATGTAAGGTTGTGAGTAACAAACTTCAATATCTTAAGGACTATTGTGCTCTTCCTTCGATTGAAGCACCTAGTTCCTCTTTTCATTTTGGCTCACCCTTTTCCTACACTAAGTGTGGGAAAGAAGTTGGCTAGCCTTGTCCTCGTGTCTTAACTTTTCATTGTAAGTTTAGTTGAACACATTTCATGTACATATAAAGAGCAAACTTGGGATATTGCTGAGATGCCTTAAGTTGGATCTGAAATTGAAATACTTATTCTGATGTAGTTCAATTCAAAACATATGATGACTTGGCATAGGGCTTCACGAATAACCTCTCATGTCTTCTTATGCTAAAGCAATTGCTCACAACAATGGTGTTAGCAATCACTTTAAAGATAGAACTTATATCGACACTCATGTTTCACTGTGCAATTTTATTTCTTCGTGTGATGCATCCTTTTCTTGGTGGTGTCATTCGGCTTGATTTCCTCTGAGACTGTGATATTTATTTGACTTGTCCTCTCTTGGAGACATTAGGCATGATGCTCCCTAAGAAGAGACCTTACATGAACTAATAAAAATCCCTTTGAATGTACCTCTACATTATTTTGTAAAATCCCTATTAAATGGCCACCTTGCATATCACACCTTTCATGCCTGTGGTGCCATCTTGTTTGTTCATGAGTCCCATGGATACAAATTTTTTCTAGCCTCATGAAGCTCGAAGTTCTTTTTTTTTTACATGAGCTCCAAGAATACAAAGTTTTTCTTATCCCGTGAAGCTTGAAGATCATTATTGTGTGGCAACTTATCAAAGTTATCAAGAGGTACAACTTTGGAATCGTTGTATGGGATCTAAACAAAGGCATGACTTCCCTTAGCCACTCACATTTTGTGGGAGCATATCGGTCGTGTGTCTCACCCTTTCAGATACTCACCCAATGAACAACCTAATTTTTTGTTGCCTCATATTAAGCATGCAACATAGATCTAATCCACATCATGTTGGACAAACAGTTGAAGCTTCATCTACCTTTTCTTTATATTCCTTTGTCTTCATATATTTGGAATTGTATGTTTGTGTATCTTGTTTTTCCACAAATCATAAACCTTATGTGTGTCCCTTTGTGCTCATGTTGGTTTGATGAAGGATCTCAAATTTTGGGGCCTTGGCCACCTCCTTTAGTATTTTTCATCTTTTTTCATTTGGGTTGGTACACTTGGACCCCTCTTGAATCTATACTTTATTTTGAGTTTGAAGCAAGTTCATCCTCTCACTAAAGTGGGGGCTAGATGTAGTGTCCAAAAAAGTATTCCTTTTCCTTGCTTGATTTGGGAATAATTAATGGTAAAATGAGCCTAATGTTGCCTTTAATCTAGTGTTGTAATGTGTTTCACACATTCACATTGAATTTAGGGCCTTTTTAAGCTAAACAAACCTAATTTTTTTCTAATTTAGTGTTGTAAAGTGTATTTATTTACACCTTCACATTAAATTTAGGAGGCTTGTAAACTAAATAAACCTAATCCAGTGTTGTAATGTGTTGTACACATTCACATGGGATTTTGGGCCCTTCTAAGCTAAATAAACCTCATTTTTCCTTAATTTAGTGTTGTAAAGTGCATTTATTTACACTTTCACATTGGATTTTGGGCCCTCTTGCATTTATAACTTTTATATCATCACTAATAGGCCGATAAGAGCCTATGTTGTGCATCCCAAGGCATATTTCAACCATAATCTTAGCATAGACTTGATATAAACTTAATTCCTTGACTCCCTAAAATTTTCTCTCTTCAAAAAGGCCATGTGGGGCCCATACACCACCTTGGGTCTATGAGACATCTAGGTGGGACCCATACGCCATAGGTGGAATATGAGTCCCATTTGTCCTATTTTTAAGGTTTTGAGTGATAAAATCTAGGTTTTAAATTCAAATTTCATGAATGTCAACCTCTAGGATCTAATACATAGGATATTAGATGGATTGCCTATATAAATGAGGTCTCAAATAATTATTTCACATAAGCCTTCATGATATCAAGTCAAGCACTCAATATTTAAGCATTCCAAGACTTTACAACATCATCAAGAGAGCATTCAAGATCATTTCTAAGGCATTCAAGGGTAGATTCCTTCATCAATTATTGTAGACATTTGAGATCCATCATCATGTCAAGATTATCAAGCATAAAGAATTTTTTTGAGCTAGTCTTATGATGGAGCATTGAATATCGATTTACATGAATTGTTTCATTTTCATATTCAAGATCTAGATCTACATCCTTCATGGCCATTTCATGTTAGATTGTAGATTTACAAGACATCATTCAAGGTATCATTATTTATGTTTCATGTTCTATGTTTCATGTTTCATGTCCTTATTTCATTGTCTCATCTTTTGGTTTAATTACCTCAAAGGGGTTTGACCAAGGAAAACCCCCATTTACTAACAAATCAACAATTTGTTCTCCTCTTTACATGTGTGATTGCAGATCTAGGTGTCTTGGAGCCTGAAGGATCATTGAAGATTGGGTTACAAGCTTGGATAAATTTTTTGGAGTTGTCCCCTAATTTGCAAGGTTGTAATCTTCTCCAAAAAGTCATCTACATGTCTAAAATCAAGGTTTCAAATTTGGAAATCAGCTTGGAAGGAAAGAGTAGAGATTGGAGTATGAATCTAAACTTTGAATTCCCAAAAAAGTAGAACACGACTAATATTCCAGAAATGGCATATGAGTCCCACTATAGGCATTTTTCCAAATCTTTGCAATTCTAGATACCCTTTTTTTAGAAACTTGTTTCAAACTAGAAACCGTGATCTGGGACTAATACGCCCACACTCGTGTATGAGTCCTAGTGGGCCAAAATTTTAATGTTTTCAACATTTCTAGTCCTCATTCAAGCCTCTACAATTTTCTAGGTCCACGCTTCTAATTTCACAACTTTTTGTTCTGATTTATATTCATTTCTAGGTCATTCATTCAAGTTTCATGCATCACTAGGTTTAAACATTAGATCTTACATCTCATTTGTGTTTCCAAGTCCTTGCTTGGTGGTGAACCCCTCTTTAGTTTACAATCAGACCTTAGGACAACCCTATGGTTAGATCTCTTTCCCCCTACTTCATTAGATTGAGATCTCTAGGGTTTTCCTTGAATGAGTGTAGAAGATTGTTGTTCTATGTCCTAAACCATAAGCAACAAAAATTCTCTTCCTTACACTCTTGAGAATGTAATGTTAGAATTTTTGCACTACTTTAACCAAAGCAAAGGCTTGTTTTTCAATATCCATGTATCTAAGCTCCACTTCTTTAAATGGAGAGCTCATAAAAGCAATCATCTTTTCTTCTTTGTTCTCACCTCTTTGTGTCAACACTATTGTACATGTATGACCGAAAGAAAAATAGTAAATATTAACATAATTTAGAGTTACCAGAACTGATGCTTCTGCAATTGCAACTTTCATATTCTTGAAGGTGATTTTGGCCTCATTTTTCCACTCAATTTTTTCATCTTTCTTTAACATATCGTTGAGTAGTTTCACTATCTCAGCAAATCCAGTAATAAAATTCCAGAAAAAAATGATCTTACTGAAATATGATTTCAATTCTTTTTTACTTCCTGGGGGCTATAATTTGAGTAAAGCACTCACTCTATCTGGGTCTATTGAAATACCTCTTTCAAAAGTAATGTGTCCCAACAATTTTCCTTTAGTCACCCCGAAAATACATTTATTAGGATCTAGTGAAACTCCCTAAGTTTCACACTTTTGCAATATTGCTCTAAGATTGCGGACATGATCTCCTCTATTCTTTGAAAATGTTGTGAGGTCATCCATGTATATAATGATACACTTTCCTATCAAATCTCAGAAAGCATAATCCATAGCTCTCTAGAACGTGGCTCCAACATTTATCAATTTGAATAGCATCCTCATGTAAGTGAAAGTTCCCCACTTTGTAGTGAACATTGTCTTCATCCTATCTTCCTTTGCGACCATTACCTGATTGTATCTACAGATTCCATCCAAGATGGACATCATCTGTGAACCATTAACAATTTCCAGTACTTCTTCCAATGAAGGGTGAGGATAATTATCTTTTTTAGAGGCCTTATTAAGATTCTAAAAAATCCACACATTGTCGTATATCTTTGTTCTTCTTCCTAACAGGCGCCAAATTCCCCACCCAAGTGGAATTCCTAATAGGAAAAATTAGATAGGATGAGAGGAGCTTTTGTACTTCCCTTTGGATCAAAGGTTTCAAGAATGTGTTTAAAATTCATTATTTATGTTGGAAAGGTTTTACATCAGGCTTTAATGGGATTGTTTGAGTGATAATGGAAGTATCATAATTTTTTAAATCTTCATATGTACATGCTATAACCTTCCAATAATATTTGAGTTCTTGAGCAATATTTCTTATTTCTTCTATGGTACATGCCTTCCCTATAAACACATTCTTAGGATCTTATTTAGTATTCAAATTATATTATTTAGACTACCCTCTTTCACTTTTGGGTAGGTCTTTCTATCAGACTATTTGATCTACATCAAATAGTCTTTCCAACTCAATTATCTCTTTCAAAATAGTATTATCTTTAGCTTGAGCTAATTCTTCATCTTGAATTTCATTGTCAAGGTCATCTATTTCTTCAATTATATATGCTTTGAAGATACCAATGTTAGTAATAGATTCTAATATGTGACGATCATCTTCGAACACCTACAAATTTGTAACATTATAAGGAACCAAAGGTAACTACACCAGCTCAACTATAAATCTCCTCAAATTGGAAGCATCCAAAGGTTCTAGAGCATTGGTAGCAGTAGCTAGAGTATTTTCTCTCTGATTGAATCTTCATGGGATGTGAGTGATGTTAAAGGCGTCAAAATATTCTATCAAATCCCACACTGTATGTCAATAACTAGACGAGTTTATAATGAAAAATATACTTCTTTCAAACTTACCTAACCACCAACTCTGAATCACCAAACACCTTGAGAATATTGACTTCTTGATCGCAAGCATCAAACAGTGAATGAGGGCTTCATATTCTACCACATTATTAATAAATTGAAACTGTAATCGATAAGAAGCAACAAAAGATTTACCTTGCAGACTGATGAGTTCAACTCCAATTAAAATTCCTTGTTTCGATTTAGATCTATGAAACCTAAGGGTCCAAGTTTGATCCTCGGTAGCTTTAAGCTTAGCATTCTTGAGAGTGGATATATTAACATTTTCAATTTGCTCGGCCTGCATTTTGTCTTTGATTATTTCGGGTTCAAGCTTGACAAGTGTAGTGTTTACTGAACAATGTTGGCTTTCAATTCTTTGAATGATTTCCAAGCACATCATACAACTATCTTCTGAGTGGGAAAAAAATTTTAACCTACACCAACCTTGCAATAAGAAACCTTTTTGCAAATTTTCAATATTCCCACTCTTTCAAGCTTCTATAGCAATATTCTTCCAAAATTTGTCTAAATGACTATCATCTTCTTTGAAAGAATCATAATCTTATTCAACTAACATGTCTATTCCAAGAGTTATCTGATTATTCTTTTCAGCATTACTCATGAAAACTTCTTTTTTAACTCCTAAACTACAAATTTTATAAACCCTTGGTTCTACATCTATGTATAAAACTTCATTCTTCTGATTGCATTTAGTGATCATATATTTCATGTGTGGCTCTCTCTCAATCCTGGTTTGATTAGAAACTCCTTTCTATGGTAGCCACATATGTGAGAAATCAATGGCCATGTATCCATTTAAAGTCTTTGACCAATCCCTCCTCCATAGCATTCCATAATTATCAAGTATCTCAACAACCTGAATATCTATATAATATTGAATTTAGGGATCCGATGCTAGTTGCATATGGATATTGGTTAATTCTCTAACTACATTTACTTCAGTTTTGTCAAGATGAGTGACTTTCTTCAAGGAATTTTCTCGAGTTAAACCTAGCATCTAACATATGGATAAAGGCATCACATTATTAGATTCTCCAAAATCTACTAAACAATTATGGAGGTTTTTACCAAATATTCTCAATATGAGAAAAAATGGTGGGGACTCTATTTTCCCTTTATAAAAGGCTACTTGCATGTCCACCATAGGAACAATGTTTTTTTGTTTTTCCTTAATGGAGTTATCCTTCGCCTGAGATTCTTTAAATTTTCCTTCTTTTGGAAAATATTCTAAGGTATTCAAGAAAGCTTTCCTGATCACGAGTGTTTTGAGCAACTCTAATAAAGAGAGGCTATTTTTTAGCTTTTTGATCTCTTCTGCTAAATAATGAGTCAAATTTTTTTGATCAATAGAATCTACTTTTCACTTCGGGAAATGTTTGAAGAGTTATATTGAGAGGTCACTTTGGGTAACCTTAGAGTACTTCTTGATTTTTCATTAGGTAGAGTATTAAAGTTATTTGGGGGGATTGACATAGTCAACGACCCTTTGAATTTACTTCCACCATTTTTGTTCCTTCTCGGGTCATAGCTATCTCATTTCAAATATTGTTGAAAAACATGAATTTCATCAACTTCCTCCTGAGGTTCATTTTCATCTTGATAAGGAAACATGTAAGTTTCTAAATTCATGGTTGAATTATATCCTTCCTGTCCATAAATATGACTCTTAGCAATAGTAGGTGACTCAACACATTTGTAACTCTCGGGAACCAAAGAAAAATCATATCCTAATGGTACCAATTCATTCCCTTTAGGAGGATGAGAGTCACATTGTTCATTGTAGTACGCAGTAGCTAGAAAAATATCCAAGGTGATTTTAAAGTATGGGCAATCCACTTCAGAATGAGCATTTTTGTTTTGGATTCTACATTAATTATTCATTGCGAGGTTGGCTAAATTCACCTTTGACATATGTTTATCATCGAAGGAATTAATGTTATCTAAAGGTGTGGATATTCTTCCATTATTCTGTCATGTATTCCAAGGTCTAGGTGATCTAGGAGGATTATATGCTCGACTTTATGAAATTTGATTATTACTTTGGGCATCAAAATTCTAATTTCTTAATTACATAACCTCTGCGGTTAATCTTTTGAGTTGAGCTATGATTTCCTTAATTTCTTCATTATCATCTAGAGTTTTGACCTTTTGACTCTCTTGAGTCTGTGAGAAGAAATAATTTACATTAGGATTCAACTCTCTAATAGTTGGGCGAGGGTGCGAAACTAAAGCTTGACTATTTCATAATTGAAAGAAAGTGTTTTAAGGAAATGTCCCAATTTGTACCACTGAATGAAAAGAATTAGGACTCATTGGATGATTTAACAATAGTCCATTCACACTCTAAATAAGATAGTTATTCAATCCATTTTTTCCATTTACAAATGATCCACTTCCAAGGTGTTTCATTTCAAAATTTACATTTATGGCTCCAACATAGGCTTTTGGTAAAATAGTAGGAGGATTCACCCTTCATTTTACAAACATAGCAGATAAAGGGTCTATTGTTGTATAATAAACCATGATGGTGGAAAAATTATCCACTACGTAAGGTGCTTATAACCTAGAATAAGCCTTTTGAAACCTATCATTTAAAGCAATTATAGGTTCACCATCAAACCTCTTGATTTGAGCAAACTGGTGGTATAACAAGGTAGGATCAACCGGTGTTCTAAGCCTAGCTAAAAAATGACTTTCCATATCTTTCCATGATCTAACTAAGTTATGAGGTAGGTTGATGTACCACTAGTAAACTTCATCACGTAAGGTATACATAAACAACCTACATACAATGTCTTCATGTTGTATCCTTGCTTTGAAACATGTATCCTTAAAGATACTAATATGTTCTTTTGTGCCTTTGTGAAGGTAATACTTAGGACATGACTTGTCTAGATTTTTTAAGAGATCATTGGACACAAAAAATTAGATTGGTGACTCTAAATTAAAGAAATCCATCGATGCAGGTGGAGTAGGTATAATAGTTATATTTTGTAGTATCACACTTACACTTATGGACCCTTGAGGTCTCGATGACTTTAGACCACTAATTTCGACTAAAGTTACATGAGGATTACTAGACTGAGATCTAGTGACTCTACAAGACTCTAGCTTCAACCCTAATGAAACCAAAAGAATAACAAAAAAGGCCCTCTATCTAGCACCAATTCTTGTTGATCATGATGTTAGTCGCACACCAACAGTGTAGATAAATCCTCACAAATAGAGAGTGGGAACCTATCTTTACTTGAAAGACTGAACCAAGGAAACCTAAATCTCTCAAATTGACTCAACTTAATCCCAAGGCTCACTTTAGTTAGGTCTTGACCATACTAGGTTTGCATCAAGGTTTGTTGTGATAATGTTGTTAATCATGAGGGGAAAATGGTAATTTCTAGTTCTAAATGGAATCCTAAGGTTCACTGAATGATATTCTCAGTCTGGTCATTAGACAATTTCATGAAATCAATAAATATGCAATGATATTTCATGAATTTCAAACAACTTTTCTATCACTTAAGTAGATTTAGCTTTAATCATTCAATAATATTATGGGAACGAAAGATTTGCAATAAAATTTCCATTCATTCATCTTTTTCTCCTTTTTTGGAGCATTTTTTGAAATTTAAACATCTAAACTAAAATAAAGTATCAAAAATACTTGAAAAGTAAAATTGCTCCCAAGTATTGTCCATGCATGCCCCAAGAATTAATCAAATCAAAGAAAACCACTATATACTTCACTAGATTGCTTCAAATCTAGGCTTAGAATGGTGCTAGCTTCTAAAGAAGGGAGGTTTTATTTGGACACCAAGTAGGTTTTGTATGCAACCTTAAATGGAGTAGCATATAGTCTTGTCCAACTAAACAAACAACCAGCTAGAAAAGATTGCATACCATGTGGTAGCTTTCAAATTAACTTCAATATTGATTAGATTCTATGTGCATACAAATTTTTAATCTGGAATGATTCAGAAAACAGGAAAAAAGAACAAAACTTAAAGAAGTTTTGGATCTTTTGACATCCACAAATAATGAACTTAAAATAAAAGTAAAGCATCAAATGGCCTTTTATAGGAATAAGGCCCCATAATTTTAAACTTAAGTCTATCAAAGGGAAGCATAAATAGAAAATTAGAGAATAACACATGGCAGATGCAAGTTGTCATTGGAATCTTCTAGAAAAAGTCAAAGCTTTGACTTCTTCATCAGCATTAATCTTCAACTCCAAGCTCTGGTACACAAGCTCACCACACAAAACAAGGCCATTAGTATTCTTCAAATTCCAAGACAATACACCTCCACTGGGATCGGGAACAACCTAAAAAATTCATTTCAGCAGCATATCCTTTTGTTAACCTCTGGTATCTAATATCTAGTTATTCATTTCATTGTATTGAACTCCGGGCCCTATAACTCTTCGCTTTTCTTCAATTGATACTCCTGAAAGGCAACTATACCAAATCATGCATCCACTCTTTTGAAATTCCATGTATTACCTCCTAGCTATATTTGAACTTGGTATAATCTTTTGATATCTAGTGGATATTTCCATTCCTTTGCATCTTCTTTGTTTCATATTTGACCATGGTGTTTCGGCATTGTATAATTTCATCAATGACTTCCTAGTTTAGTGAATGAACAAGGTCTTTATTCACTTTTTCAAGCCAATTCTTGAAAGCTTTTACTTCTTTACCATCATGTCCTAGCATCCAAGGATCACAATCCTATTGTGCTAGCATTTCAATGAAACCTTGATCCTTGTGGATCAATTTAGTACATTTTCGATGAGTTTCTTGAATCCTTCCACACATTGTATTAAGGTGTCAACTTCCCAATTTACCTATTTCTTCCATTTTTCACACATTAGAACCTCTTGTTCTATAATTATATTTTCACTTATCAATTCCTAGACATCTATATGAATGAGAGACATTAAATCTCAGCTTTTAGCATCAACCTATTCCTGGCGGAACCTGCATTCTCCTTCTAATCATTTGGACTTTTGACACCAACAGTATGCCTCTTTATGCTTCACAATTGCATTTGTGATCAATTCCTCTCCTTCCCTTACCAATTACTCCATACATTCTTCAAACACACTCATTTTATGGTGAAGTGTTGTGATAGCATCCACCTACTTGTGTGACATGAGTCCTAGATTCTAAGGTAATTCAACCTGTGCTTAACCAAATTGGGCCAATGATACTACAAAATTCTCTAGATGAGAAATATGTTCTTTCATCTCTCTTTTATTTTATTTACTTTTTTGCACCCCAGTGGCAGTTGTTTCTAAATTCATCTTCATTTCTTCTAATTTATGCTCTTAGGATGAATGTCCAACATTGATACTTGTCACCCTGTACTCCTTAGGCATTATATCATGTTTTCTATTATCTACTACCAGAGTATCTATATGGAGTGTTCTTCCTTTGGTGTAGGAGCACCTATGGGTCCAATGGACCTAGTTTGTTTTGGTTTGTGATTTGGTTTTGTCTTTGTGTTTATGTGATGTAATAAGGTCCAAAGGACCATTTGTGATTGATTTGAAACAAGTTGTAAGGCATTTTTTTCCATTTTTGCTTGTTGTAGGCAATCAAGACCTAGTTGGTCAAACGAGGTCAAAACCCTCCACAAGTGTGGGTAAGGGATCAAAATAATTTATTTCACATTTGTAAGCCTATTTAGGCATTTTTTTCTTGATTCAAGTAGGTTTGGAGTCATAGATTTAAAAATGTAAAACATGTAAAAGGTCTAAAAAGGCCTAATTGTCATAACAAGGTGTAAAAAAGGGCCTAATTGTCTTCCAACATTCAACTAATTCAAAAATTAGATGGAGACAGTTGGAATGGGTGTGGGAAGACTATGGAAACCTCCCATGAGGTCAAGAGGAGGCTGTTGGAGGATTTTAGAGACTTTTGAATCAATAAAACACTAAATTTTTTGAGAAAAGCCACATTTTTCACTATTTTTCATGTTGTATGGCCTAGTACAATACCTATACAGGTTAGTGGATGTTATGGTTGGATAGGGAAATGAATTAACTTTCTGTTACACTTGGTTTGGGTTCGTTTCATCAAGAATTAAGGAAGATACACCCATTTTAGTGTTGATAGGTCTGAAAACCCTCATAACAAGGGTTTCTGCAATAAAATGTATATAACTCCATTTTCCATCATGAGGAAATTCTAGATCCTAGTGGAAATGGAGGTTTGTAAACTATATTTTCATTTGGTAGAGGTCTCATCTCAGGGCTTTTAGGTGTTTGGAACGATGTGTGTATGTTGAGCCTAGCATTCTTGTATGTGACATGTTGAATTTGTCTAGTTTGGAGAGAAACATGAAAAGGAAGGTTGATATGGAGGGTTTGATGCTTGGGAAGGATATAATGGAGTTTATTGATGTATGAAGAATCATTGTGAGGCTTGAGGGGTGTTGGGGAGAGCCTAGATAGCATTGGATTTTTTGTGCACAAAACTAATTAGGCCTTTAGGACAGTCTACTCTTGGTCTAGAAGTCGTAGTTCCTCATTCAATCTGGACCTATGGTTTGGTAGTTATGTGTGGACACCCTTGGAGATTCAAAATCCATATTTTGAACCTTTTGTGAAGTCTTTTGGGTTAAAAACAATTGACTATCCTCATGACAGCATTGACTAGGCCTAATAGGTCTAAGTGGAAGTCTGATGGAATATGCCATTACCAGGCATGGTGTCTACCTTTAAGGTATTATGAGAGAATTTTGAACATGTACAAATATTTTTTTTCTATGTTGGGATGATATTATTGTAAGTTCCATGATTAGCCTTTGGAAGCCTAGGGACAAGCCTAATAGGATGAATGATTGAAATGTGACCCATATTTGAGAGAAGTTGTGCCTCGTAAGTCTGATAACCCACCATTTCCTCTACATCATAGTGGTATCAGAGCCTGAGTCTGATTGCAATTAGTTGTTGAAAGGAAGACATCATGCCTCCAAAAGTTGGACCGGTGGTTTCAAAAGAATTGAAGGCCTTGAGAGAAGAGATAGAGGCCTTGAAAGCAAGAGAAAGGAGAAGAGTAGTGGTAGTTGAGGAAGAGAGTTCCTCTGAAGAAGAGCTAGAGGGTGAAGAAGATGAAGAGAACCCTCAGGGGGAAGAGATAGCCCCTCATGAGAGAAGACTCCTTAAAGCCTTGCAAGAATCTAGAGGAGAATCCTCTAAGTAAAGATTGATTTTCTGGTATATAGTGGAACGATGGATGTGGATGAAGTGTTAGAGTGGTGGAGGCTCTAAATAACTATTTTGAATACAAAGACATGGCAGAGAATAAGAAAGTAAAGTTTTCCAAAACAAAGTTGAAGGGATCCGCTTTGACATGGTGGAATCTCACCTAAGGAGAAAGGGTCAAGATGGGTAAATCCATGATAAACTCATGGGATAGGATGGTGCATAGGTTGAAGGTAAAATTTCTTCCTGTTGATCATGAAGTGCAGGAGTATGGAAAGAGGCAGAATCTGAAACAAAAATACATGGATGTTTCATCCTATACCGAGCAATTCTAAAAGTTGTGCATGAGGTGTAGTCATGAAGAAAGTGAGAAGGAAAAAGTGGCCAGGTATATCAATGTCCTAAGGCTTGATATTCAAGATGAGATAAGTTTGGTTGTTCTCAAGACTATGGAAGATTGCATAAAATTTTCTCATAGGTTTGAAGAGAAGATAAGAAGGAAACAAGAGCAGAAAAGTAGAGGAAGAGGCAAGAATTTTAGAGGTAGAGGTAGTTTTGGGGGTAGAAATTAGTCCCAAAAACATCAAGAGGAATCTAATCCTAATGAATCAAGTGGAGACTCAAGTAATAGAGGGAGATTCAGGGGAAGGAGACCCAATGGTAGAGGCATATTTAATGGAGGGAGAGGTTCTAATCAGTTTTCAGGGAGATGCTACATTTGCAACCAGCCTAGGCATCCATCCTTCAAATGCCCTAAAAAGCAAGGATAAAGCTCTCATGGTGGAGAGAGGAGGAATCAATTGGTACATGAAGATGAAGAGAGTGTGACCTCACCTATAGCAAACCTCACATTAGAAGTTGGAGAGAACTTGGTGATTAGGAGAGCATTGCTCAAGGCACCAATCCCTGAAGAACCCCCACAAAGGAAAGCACTCTTTAGAATCAATTGAAAGGTACAAGGTAAGGTGTGTAAGATAGTAGTGGATTTAGGATCAACTAATAATCTTGCTTCAATTGATATGGTAGAAATTTTGAATTTGAAAATGATTTCTCACCCTAACCTATACAAAGTTACATGGCTTAGTAAAGGACAACAGGTCTTGGTGAATGAGCAAGTATGGGTAGAATTCAACATTGGGTCATACAAGGACAAGATCCTATGTGACATCATCCCTATGGATGTGTGCCACTCGTTGCTTGGTAGGCCTTGGCAGTTTGATAGGAAGTCCACGCATGATGGGGAGAAGAATACATACTCCATTGTGAAGGATGGGGTGACTTACAACCTCACACCTCTCATAGAAGAAGACAAGGCAAAGCATGAAGGGTCTAGTGTTTTGATGGTGGGTGAGAAGGAGGTCATGAAGACCTTGAAGGAAGGAGGAGGAAGAGGATTCTTCCCTCGATTATGAAGCCAAAAGGTGAAACAGATTGCCCACAAAGAAGAAGGGAAGATGCACCAAAGGAAGTCCAATGCTCTTAGTACTTTTATGCCACTTTATGAATGAGGTATTAAGACCTTTCATTGGAAAGTTTTTTGTGGTTTATTTAGATGACATCCTTGTGTTTAGTAGGTCTAAAGAAGAACATTTGAATGACATGGTACTAAGGAGGTTACAAGAGGAGAATATGCTAATCAACATGGAAAAGTGTGAATTCATGAAGGGAGAACTAGTATACCTTGGGTTTTTCATCTCCAACGGAAGTTTGAAGATGGATCCTTCAAAGGTGGATGCTATTCTTACTTGGCCAACACCAAAATCCATGGGAGATGTGAGAAGCTTCCATGGACTTGCAAGATTTTATAGAAAGTTCATCAAGAACTTTAGTCAAATTTGTGCACCCATCTTGGACACCATCAAAGGAGGTAACAAGGGTAAGTTTTCTTGGACCAATGAGGCTGATAAAGGTTTTGAATATCTGAAAAAGAGAGTAGCACAACAACCTATACTTGTGCTCCCTGATTTTGATAAGGTTTTTACTATTGAGTGTGATGCTAGTAACCAAGCAATATGGGTTGTCTTGAGCCAAGAAGGAAGACCAGTTGCATTTTTCAGTGAGAGGATGAATGAAGCAAAGAGGAAGTATTCTTCCTATTATTTGGAATTGTATGCTATGGTCCAAGCCCTCAAAAAGTGGAGGCACTACTTGTTACCTAAATAATTTTTGTTTATACTGACAATCATGCCTTGAGTTTTTTGAATGCACAGGACAAACTCAGTCATAGGCACATGAAGTGGGTAGAGTTCTTTGCAAGCCTATACATTCATAATAAAGCATAATAAGGGCCAAGCAAATAAGGTGGAAGATGCTATCAGTAGAAGGGCACTTTTAGTACAAGAGATCCAACTCCAAAGCATGGGGGTTGATGCATTAAAGGATATGTATTATGAAGATTCAGATTTCAAGGAGGTATATAATGTTTGTGAGCAGCATGTGAATTCTTTTCATGGTGAATTGTCTAAATTTTTATTGCAGAATAGTTTTCTCTTCAAAGGAAGCCAATTGTGTGTGACCAAATGTTCAATGAGGGAGAACATCATAAAGGAGAAACATAGTGGGGGCCTTGGAGGTCATTTTGGCCTTGATAAGACCTTAGAACAAGTTAGGAGGGTTTATTATTGGCCAAAGTTGGTAGGTGGATGTTAGAAGGTATGTGGAAGGCTACCAATATGTCAAAGGAAAAATGG